>JASSUY010047612.1:12777-24837 GCA_032466535.1 Forpus xanthops
TCTCAACCTGTGGGAGTTGCATTCTTTTGATTCTCCTTCCCATTTTCCTGGGACTGGGGAAGAAAGAGGGGGGAGTGCGCAGAACTGTTTGAGGGGCCTCAAACCTTGACAGAAGTTCAGGTTTATTTTCTCTCAAGGAACCTAAAGTCTGTTTCTCCAGTACACAGAGCAGAAGTGAAATGCTTAGAAATATAAAAGCTATTCAGAACTAAAAAAAAAAAAACCCAACCCACGCCACAAACCCACCTTGTCCAGAAACAAGCAAACAAAAACCAAATGCAAAAAAAAAAGCCCACAACCTTGTAGGCTAAAATAATTGCTGGTGTTAGTTATTTTAATAGCTCTCTATTTGAAGACCAGAACTATTGCATATCTCTGTGCTTAGACATAATTTCTCTATGATTTTTTCTTCATATTCCTAAAGCTCCCAGAGAAATGATAGGTAATAAAAGACATGCGAACCAACAATACCTTATTTGGTTGGAAAGGCATCCAGAAATAGCTTCTCTCAAAGGCCTTGTATCTGTCACTTCAGTGGGACATGCTACAGGTAGTAGCTATTTGAAGTAGTCTTTTTTCGTACTTTCTTTGGATTTGTTTTACATTTCGCTATGTGTAGCTGTGGATATGTTGAATTAGGGCTGTATAGAAGCACATCTCTTAGGTGTTCTTTATCATAGACCGGTTTGGGTTGGAAGGGACCTTAAAGATAATCCAGTTCCAACCAGCCATGGGCAGAGACACTCTCCAGTAGACCAGGTTATTCAAAGCCGAGCCCCATCCAGCCTGGTCTTGAACACTTCCAGGGATGGGGCAGCCACAGCTTCTCTGGACAACCTGTTCCAGTCTCACCAACCTCAAGATGATGGACTTCTTCCTTATGCCTAGCCTAAATCAGTGATTTTTTTCAGTTCAAAGCCATTTGTCCTATCCCTACAGGCCCTTGTAAAAAGTCCCTCTCCAGCATTCACATAGACTCATTTGAGGTACTGGAAGCTGCTAGAAGTTCTGCCCAGAGCCTTCTCTTCCTCAGGCTGAAAAAGCCCAACTCTTTCAGCATGTCCCTGTATGAGAGGTGCTGCAGCCCTCTAATCATCTTCATGGCCCTCCTCTGGATTTGCTCCAGCAAGTCCATGTCCTTATGTTGGGGGGTCCACAGCTGAATGCAGTACTGCAGGTGGGGACTCATGAGACTGGAGTAGAGCGCTCACCTTCTTCAGCCTGCTGGTCACATGCCTTTTGTTGCCACAAAGCACAGAGCTGACTTTCTGGGCTGCAGTCGCACATTACTGGGTCACATTGAGCTTATCAACCGATACCCCCAAGTCCTCCTCAGGGCTGCTCTCAATCCAGTGTCTGCCCAGCCTGTATTTGTGCTTGGGGTTGCCCCAGCCCATGTGCAGGACCTTGCACTTAGCTTTGTTGAACTTTGAGGTCAACATGGGCCTACATCTCAAGCCTGTCGGGGTCCTTCACCCCACTACACTGACTGCACCACATAGCTTGGTGTCATCAGCAAACTTGCTGAGGGTGCACTCGATCTTCATCACTGATGAAGATCTTGAACAGGATCGGTCCCAATACTGACCCCTGAGGAATGTTGCTTGTCACCACTTTCCACTTGGACATGGAGCTGTTGACCACAACTCTTTGAGTGTGATCATCCAGCCAATTCCTTATCCACCAAGTGGTCCATCCATCAAATCCATGCCTTTTCAATGAAGGATTGTGAAAAATTGTTAGCTTTTCTAATTTAGTTTAGCATTAGTCTTGACAAGTGGTGAAAGCATTTTGAGATACAGTCCAGTTTAAGAAATAAACCACCAAACCTAGAACATGCGCCTGATTTTTTTACAAAATATGAAGGTAAATGGTAAGCTTAGTTTTGGAAAAATGTATACTTGGCAGAGTGATTAACTTTTCTTTTTGTTTTTAAAGGAATTGACTGTGCTTGGAAAGCCTAAAAGGTCTCGAACTGCCTATAACATTTTTGTGTCAGAAAACTTTAAAGCATGTGAAGGAATTTCACCTACAGTAAGTCAAGAAAGATTGTTCTTTAAAATAGATCTACTGTGTCCAGAAAATCGATTTTAGATTCTGTAATTTTCAACAAAACTGTTCAGTAGTCCATTATCTGGATTTTGCTTTGTTTAGGTTATAATATTTTAAGCTGCAATAGTCTGACTATACTGCTGGTCCTATATAAACTGCTGTAGCAATATTGGTGCAGCTTTTTGCACTTCAGTGTTAGAGACTTCATCTGTTCATTCTGTAAGGAGAGAATTCTAGTTCCCTGTGTTTTGGTGTAGAAATAGATTAGTTTTTCAAATGGTTGTGGTTGCTTGCTACCGTTTCTGGAGTAGTGGTCATTGTACCTCCTGTAGCACATTAGATGAACATTGAAGAGTGTCTCAGCAGATGCATGAGGTCTGCACTTTGGGGTGATTGAAGTTATGCTGGTGGATTACAGCACTTGAAGTGCTGGAGACCTCGCCTGTATGCCCAACGCATTTGTTACCCCGTGCAGTTAGTCACTAAATCAGAGTGGTGGAAAGAGTTTGTTCCTTGATTTTCTATGTACAAGGCAGGCATCTCCAGTCAACTGGGGCCCAGTTTGATGCACCTTTGACCAAATGCTCCTTAAGTAGTACAAAGTTTCCTGTGAACATGGTTAATACTTAAGGGGCTTGGCTCAAGTTAGGTGTTATTCTAAATGAAGCTGATAACACTCGGTGAGACGTAGTCATGTTGCTACAAATCAGCTCAGCTGCTGTACCTGCCTGCTTTCACAGCAGGCTAAATGACTTAAACTGCTTCATGCTTATATTGTCTGTAAACGTCCCCCAGATGAGGCCCAGCAACTTACTGAACAGTATAGTTTATTATTTCCCCCTGTTGAGTAGGTGGGGTATTAAGCTTGTGTGACTTTGTGCTTTTTTACATTGGTTTGTACTTGGCTTTCACTACCATTGCACCTGTAACCCTCTGCAATCAGCCTGCTGGTAGAATAATTCTAATATATTGCATCTTCTATATCCTGTAGGCAAAGTTGAAGAAATTACGTGATACATGGCAAAAACTGTCCAGTTCCCAAAAGCAGGTATGTCAGTGAATTTCAGTAAGGCTGTGATCTAACCAGGAAATGGCAGACTTGAGTCAAAACTAATAAATTCATACAAAATCTTGAACTTGGTTCTTCAAAATATAATACTGAAGATAATTCTCAGATTTTTCTAATGCATCTTGAAAAAGGCTGTCATTACTTTTATACCATTAATGACCATTTCTTTACAGTGTTGATGAAATGTGAGTCAGTTGGACAGGATGGAAGTTCTGTATGTCTGGACATGGGTGCTGAGTGGCATTTAGGGAGGAAGGTGGAATAATTTGCAAGAATTTGATGTTTTTTTTCTAATAATATATAATACTTTTTTTAATGCCAGCATGGTAATTCACTGCTCATGGAAAGAATTTCACAGGTAAAAGCAACAGAAGTCTGCGAGTGATGTGTATGTGGTATTTTGTTAACATTTTTTATTTGATTGCCTTGGGATAGTTTCCTGACAGCTTTCTCAGTCCATCGAAATATGAACCTGCGGATGGGTACATGAAAATCTCAGGGGCACTGAGATTTTTATTTACTTTTTTTTTTTCACTAAAATCTAGGCTAAACCTCCAGATTTTCAAGTATTCTGGACCCTACAGTCCTTCCTCCTGACTGCCCTTCTTCCAGGTGCTTTGAGTGTGTACTTAGAACATACACTAGGTTCATGTTCTTCCTGTAGAAAAAGAATTTGAAATAGTTCTGCGGAAATACGTATTCCTTTTCGTACATAAGCCAGCTCTGCTCTCTCAAACTAGTTCTTAAATTAAAAGCCTTAGCTGTTAGTAGCAATATTGAATAAACTTCCTCTTCAGGGACGGCCATCTATTGACATAACCATAATATGATAAGGTTTTGTATTTCTGTGCAAATTTGATTTTTTTATTAATTTTCTGGCAGCGATGGTGGATGCCTGGGGTCTGCACTGCAGAGGTCTTGCTTGAAGTCACCTTTGCATCAAAGGGGAGGATGTGACATGGCAGTTATCCAGACAAAGCCTCTTCTGTAACTGTCAATACATCTTTTTTTTTTTTCTCCAGCCATACATGCAGCTTGCTGAAGATGATAAGGTTCGGTATGCAAATGAAATGAAGCTGTGGGAAGCAAAAATGATTGAACTTGGACGTGAAGACCTTGTCCGTTCCAGAAAGAAAAAGCCAAAAAAGAAAACTGCTGAAACCGCAAAGAAAGCTGAACCAGTCAGAGCTTCCTCACGTGAACAGAAGGAGAAATTGAAGTTGAAAAAATCAGAAGAATAAAATGGTCAGGAATTTTTGTATTTTAATCCCCTTTGGTTGTCATGTCATCATCGGGCCGTGTTAATGCTGTGGTCAACATTAGCACTGAAATTCAGAAAATCCATGAAGGGCCCACTGGAGAAGGAGAAAAGGTGATAAGAGAGGAATTCAGTGTCCCTCAGAACTGACTGAAATAAACATTGCAGGCATAGCCTGAACTCCGCAACAATAACTGGTTAATCAAGCTGTGAATAGTGATACCCACTGGCATCAGCAGAGCTCTCCAGCAGTGGTAGATAACAGCTATAGGTTTTATATTTTTTTATGAAAGCAACAATATTCTATGATGTTACCATCTAAATTCTGTAAACAAGAGCTAAGTCCAAGTTAATGCTGCTGTGTTATTCCTGCCATGGTAACGGTAGTGAAATGTTCTACATTTCAGCAGAAAGTGTAAGAAAGGTAAAATGCTAACTTGTATCTCATGCATCTGTCTTTTTGTACCTATCAGCTTATGTATACCACTTGCGTTGCATTTAATTAAAGACCTGGATGAGTTTTGTATAAAGGTATCTTTATTGGGCTTTTATTCCATGGTTTTGTTTCGATACATGCAAACACTTTTTGCCTTGCTGTTATCAAATTTGGGACAGCGTAGAAGGAACAGAAAATGTGTGAAAAGTTGAAACATGGAATTTCGATGTAATAAATGGGAATTTTCAAGAGCTTCTGGGGTTTGGTGTTTGTTTTTTTCCTGGTTCTCTGCCTTAATGAAAGTCTGGTGGGTACTGTGTCGAATCTGTGTTTTTAGAAGGCATGTAACCATGGAACTGAAACAGACTCTGTAACTAGGTAATCAGTTATAACTGTGAATTTTTTTTTACCTATGCTGTTATGCTACCACTGTATAGTCCCCTCCCAGGAGGTCTATAGAGTCTCAGGAAGAATGTCTAAAGTAAACAGTCAAAGAATAGGTATTCTTTCAAGATCAATGATTGCAATTGACTTTACAAGGAAATGAGGAAAAAAAAATCCCTATGTAGGTGAAGGGTAATTCTGGCAGCAGGAGATCACGGCCTCCAACTCAATACCCACCAACTCAAATTACACCCCAGGCTCAATTTAGAATACAAAAAGTTAGTGCGCATGTATAGAAATTAGCATATGGGGTGTGTTTGTTATGACCAATCAAAACTGGAATGTAGAAGGCATGTATAAATATGTAACAATCTTATGGGTAAATATCTGAATGTTTTGAACCATGGTTACGCACGTTTGGAGGAGAGATCCCCCGTGCATCCAGCGCTGTAATAGAGTGCCTCCCTTTTAGGTTTTTCTTGACCGAGGTTTGTCAGTCACAGGCAGGCAAGCTTTTCCAGCAGTCAGTGGATTTCATCCACCCGGAATGGCCCATAAGAGCCATCCAAGATGGTAAGAGGAAAGACAAATACAATTTCCGTGCCTCCGTTCTATTCGCTCCCCTTTTTGCCCTGCACCGACGCCGCCGGGGCCTGACCGTTGAGGTCATCACCGACCCGCCCGCCTCGCGCATGCGCATCCCAGCGTTGCCAGCTCTCGCGAGAGCAGGCGTGGCGTGGCGCGGCGGCGGTTGGCGCTCTTGTGACGGCGGGCAGGACGGTGTGGTGGAGTTGGCGGGATGGGGCTGCTGCAGCAGTGTGAGGCCGCTTTCGGCATCCCTGACCTCTACCGCGTCCTGGGCGTCCGCAGGGAGGCCTCGCCCGCGGAGATCCGCCGCGGCTACCACCGCGCCTCTCTCCGCGTTCATCCCGACCGCGCCGACCCCCATGATAAGGAGGAGGCGACGCGCAGGTTCCAGGTGAGAGCGGGAGGGAGGGCGGGCGGCGTTTGCGGCAGCCCGTGACTGACCGACTGACAGCCCGGCCACCCCCTGTGTCCCCGCAGATCCTAAGCAAGGCGTACGCCGTCCTGAGCGATGCGGAGCAGCGTGCCGTGTACGATGAGCAGGGCACGGTGGACGAGGAGGGCGAGGCGCTGCGCGGCGAGCGGGACTGGCAGGAGTACTGGCGGCTGCTGTTTAAGAAGGTAAGAGCGGGCAGGGCTCCTCCCAGGGCTCGCTCCGGCGGCATGGCAGACCCTTGCGGGAAGGGGAAGCCCGCTGCTGCGCGGTTGTAGCCAGGTCTGCCCTGCGAGCTCCGTAAAACTGGAGCACTGGGGGGGTGGCGTGTGTGCGCTGTCTCTGAAACTTCTGGCGGATACATCCTGAAACTCATCAAGTGTCACTTCTTTGCTTCAGATTACTGTAAAAGATATTGAGGACTTCGAAAAGAAATATAAAGACTCAGAGGAAGAGCTAGCCGATATTAAAGCAGCCTACGTGGATTTTGAGGGTGACATGGACAGAATAATGGAGTCAGTGTTGTGTGTGAACTATACAGATGAACCGAGGATACGGAAAATCATTGAAAAAGCCATTGCTGCTGGAGAAGTCCCATCCTACAAAGGTTTCGTAAAAGAGTCTAAGAAGAAAATGATGGCAAGAAAAAGGCGGGTAGGTTATATCAGTCAGAGACCAAAGAGAAAGCAGCATTTATTATAAGCTTTTAATTTCCCTTGGCAGAAATAAATAAAACTGCTCCTGAGACAAATGTTTGCCACAGGATCACTGGGTTACAGATCTTGCTCCGGATCTTTGACTTCCATGTTTGTTCACCTGTGTTCTCCACACCCTCCCACAAACCATTGTGAAAAGCTTCTGAGTTGTAATAGGTTGTTGCATATTACTTTTATTTCATTATACACAATGGTTTATTACAGTTTAGCATGTCCTTGCATTTATTTACAAAGCCATGAGTTGCCATAGTTATGAAGTGTACATGGTGGGAAACAAACTATGCTTGCCTTTAGGCAGTGTGCAGTAACATTTAGGACTAAATGCACCTCTTTTGCTACCTGGGTATTTGTAGGTTATGTTCTGTACATGTCACAGTAACCAGTTAAAGTATAATAGCTACTAAGACAAATAAAAACTGGGTGGGGAAACAGGTGCAGGTAGACATCACATTCTGCATTGTAAAACACCAAAAAACTGTCTTGCTCAACTAAATTATGGAACCAGAATAAGCTTTCTCGGACTAATTTCTCATGTGTGGTCAAACTTAGATGTTTCCCTGCAGCTATTTGTATGGAGATGCAAAAAATAACATTTGGTAACTACTGTAAGACTTTGTCAAATAGCATGCAAAATACTTTTTAAAAAAACTAGTTTGCTATTTTAGGCAGAAAAAGAAGCTAGAGAGGCAGAAAAGACTAAAGACGAGCTAGGCTTTTGTGGAGAAGATGACTTGAAAGCGCTGATTCAGGTAAAACTTTTTTCTATCTGTTCAACATAATTATGTTACTGGCTTAAAATCACGTTTTCCCTGAGTGTCTGAATTTTGGATCCTTGCAGCTGTTTTGAGTTCCTGAGGTTAAAACCTGACCTTGATGTTAGCTATCTACATACTTTAATAATCAGAGAGTTATATGGATTTTACTATCCATGTCGTTTTAAAAATTAATACTTATTCTAGCATTATTATTGCATACACAAGCAGAATGTTTGAATTCTGGCCTTAGGCAGCTGCACAGAGAATGTTAATGATTCTTTCTGACGGATTCCACAAGGATGTAGGAGTTGATAGGTCTCACTGTTTTGTTATTGTGTCTCTGTGAAGGAGGAAATAAATTATGTTCTACTTTTTGGGACATTTTCTGTTTTTATTTTCTTATCGTCCAGTGGCCTTCCTAGAACATTTATGCTAAATCATTCCTCAAAATGTAATAAGAGTCTGGGATATAAACTAGAAATTGCTTTGCTTTTCCTAGCTTTACATTGTGAATTTTACAGCCACTCTACCTTTCTCGATAATTCAGGAAGTTAGATATGGAGCCTAGAGAATTCAGGTTGTCTTCTGCTTGATGGTACTGAGCTTTCTGTAGCCTGCATTCCCTGTTTAATGTATTCCAAGATTTTATGTAGCCATCTAACTTCAATGAGATAATCTGTATTGTGAAGTAGTAAAAATTTTGAGTAAGAGTGGTTGTTTTGTTTGTTTTTTCCTCCCCCAGAAGAGAAAGGAAGATCGAAAAAAGGAAATGAATGACTTTTTGGCCCAATTAGAAGCAAAATACGCAGATAATGCTAAAAAAGGAGGAAAGAAGACTGCAGCCAAGAAAGGAAAGAAATAAAGAACTGTATAGGCTGAAATATCACATATCATTTTGTATGGGAACATGTGAATTCGGGAGAATTTCGGAGCTAACCTGGGCTACAGTTTTGGAGTGTGTGTGCATCAACTTGCTGTGACTGGAAGGTATGATCCAGAGCACATCATGTGAACAAGAAAGGCAAAGCATTCTGGTGCTATTGTTCAAAATCCTCTGGGTGCTCTTCGGTTAAGATCAAAAAGATTCTTGACTAAAAATTTTGATACAGTAGGGAAGCAGTGTGATGTTCAGGCTGCCAGTGTGTTATTAAACTTGTGTTGAAGAATCTTTCTTCCAAGCACTTAATGGGTATCAGTACAGCTGATGGTAAAACAATGTAATCCCACTTTTGAGTCTTCAGTGCTTTGTTGTGGTTTCCAAGATGGAAATCTTAATGTTTTTTGCTACTCCCATGCCTTTTGTAGTAAACTTACTGGT
The DNA here is from genome assembly GCA_032466535.1 of Forpus xanthops. Lineage (NCBI taxonomy): Eukaryota > Metazoa > Chordata > Aves > Psittaciformes > Psittacidae > Forpus > Forpus xanthops. Next base: position 21,784 of record JASSUY010047612.1, read on the forward strand.
TTTAAAGGTCTTTGCACTTCAGCTCAACAAGTGTTCGTCACATCTTCCAGTGGTTTTACAAAGGTACTTTGGAAACTTGCAGATTTAATAAATGAAAACTTTTTACGTAATTCTTTGCTTCCCCAGCGTGCTCTTCATTCTGTCTTAGCTGTTCAAAACAAACTGATCATGTTGACTCTCCTGACTAATTTAAGTCAAGTAAATACTACATACTTCTGTAGCACCAGAAAATACGGCTCTATTATTAACTGTGTGTCAGTGCATATGACTGCATTAGATAAAAGGGCCACCTAGTGTTTGGTCTTCAATTGCCTGTGGCAGATGAAATAAGAGTATGACACTGCAGCATGCAGAAATTCTGTAACACTGAGATGAGGCAAAAAAACTTAAAAATACACAGAACTGAGTATTTTTAGGGTTTATGATGTCCTGTGACTGGGAGTTCCAAAGCTTAAGAAATGTATTGCATGTTATTTCAATAGCATCACCACCCAGTTTGCTGTAGGATGGCAGTGATTAGCTACTTCATTGTTTTTGTCAATACTCCTGTTATTTCAGAAGTGAATTACTGCTGTAAGATGCACAAATACTTTGCTGCTTTTAAACCATTTGACATAGTGCATAGGGGTACGAATTTGAAGGGCAAGTGGTTTTCAATTCAAAGGAATTGAGCTGGCTTTATTTTGTGGATCATTTTTCGAAGGCCTATGAGCCACAAGTTGAACATTTCCTGTTGAGTTGAAAGTCCTCATTGCTGCAGTGGCAGCATTCAGGAACTGACTGTTTAATAGAGTTTCCTGTGAGAAGCTAGAGGTAGATGGTAACTCTGTTCCCTTTTACTTAGCTGCTTACAGAGATTATTCTGAGAGTACAGCATATTGTTATGTTGCGCAACACATGACTTGAACATTACTTTTCATATACAAAAACAGGTATCTAATAGCCCAGAAGTGTCTGGTGTCAACCATTTGTACAGAAATCAATAATTACCTTATTATGAGACTGCTTTCACTTTTTTAACACACTGACTCCTCTAGGCTGTAAAACACTACATTATATTACTAGAAATCTAGGCAAGTTTATGTGTATATTTTTATAACTTATGCACTAGGGCTACAGAAAATTAACTTGGTCCCTGAGGAATGGCACTGATAAAAAATGGGATGCTTATCTGTAACTAAGCTTGACATAACTATTTGTACAGACATTGTACAGTGTTACGAGAAACTGTATTTTGAAAGGGTTTAATGACTAGAGGCCTCTCTTCAGCATCAGTTTATCACTGTGCAAAGTTAAGAGATTTAGATTGAGCTCAGTGTGCTTTTTTCCTTTCTAGAAATGCAAAGGAAAGTTAACCCAGTTACATTTGCAGAGTTTTGCTTTGCTTTCTTTTCCCTTCTTTTTGATTAGAGCATGCGTGGATCAGCTGGACTCAAGAATTTCAATACTGATTAAAAATACTAGTTCTGTAGGTACCAATAACATTTAATAGATTGCATAACTTAAGAGTGGGGAAACGGGAGCCACTTCAAAAAGAACTACTGAACAAACACAGTTTTTTCCATATGAACTGTGATTTGAAAAATAGTAATAAGAAAATTCAGTGAGTTATAAAGAAACAACTGTTTTCATGCAGAGCCCTAACTTAATTAAAATACAGTAAGTGGCTATCCTCTCGTGTTTATACTTAACTTGTAGTATGGTGCTTACTGTTTGGAAGTAAAATCTTGAACTAATCACTTATTTTGAGAAGCCTGTATTTCATCTTTTTGTCTTATTTGAGGCCACAAGGGGAAACTACAGCTAATACCTCCAGTATGTCTATCACACAGTGCAGAACACATCTACTAAAAGCTACGTTGCATCTGTGAGTTGTAGAACTTCAGGGCGGAGTGCAGAAATCTTGTATAATTGCAGGTATTTCTGGAAAAGGGAGACTGACCTATTCTGTGAAAATACTGTAAAATACCCCACCAGGAAGACAATGTATTTTCTTTGAACACTCTGTGGAACTATACTTGTACTAAAAGATTCCTTTTTGCCTCTTAAACGTTCCTCAGTCACTGAGGAAGAGGTTTAAGTATATTATACAGGATGAGTCAGTGGTGTGCTGTCTTTGAACCTGTCGGTTTGTTCATCTGGTTTGCTACCTTAGTTTTATACACCTGTATTAATATCTGCTGCAATTACTACAGGATTCATAACTTGTCTAAGTTGACTTGTAGAAGCAGTATCGTGCACTGCTTGCTTTTGATAGTGTAATATTGCTTTAAACATAAAAATACAGTTACATAGTTCTAAAAAGTTTAAATTACTATTGCTGTGGAAGGCCTGATTAATTTTTTGTAGAGCTGACAGAAAAAATCAACAGGTTCTGCAGAACCTGCCCATAACAACATCAACCAGTGACAACCCCATAATGGGAAAACAGCAATGACTGAGAGCATTTGCTAGATTTTCTAGGAGTTAGGCTTTACTGTCCACTGGAGTGTGATCATCTTCCACTGGAGTATAACTCTTCTATTGGCAGAAAACAGAATGTTTAAGTATACCCCTTCTAATCTTTGGCACCTGCTTCTTAGATTTATATAAAAATAACTATTCAAAAGGAAGGGTGTTTGAAAACTCTCTGTAAACAAAGTTGACATTGCTGAGAATGAGAGGTGGTTCATGACTGTGGAGATGGATGAATACCTCATGGCACGTTAGACCCGTTTGCTTTTTGTAACTGATCCACTTCGCCTGTGGGCTTTCATAGACCCATGCAGCTGAAGACCTAATAAACAGAGATCAGGTACAACTTTTAAGACTTCCAGAAAGGATTAAAACTAAGTAACAAATACAGCTCTGCTAGTTTAAAACTAACATGCTTTTTATCCTAATACATGGCTATCAACTGCATTATGTATAACTTGTCTCAAACTTGCACGAGTGATTTGCTTTCCAAAAGGGACAAAGTTTGTGTTTTCATAGTTGCTGCATTGCAGGGAACTACTGTATTCCTTGATACTTCATAAATTATTCAATTTGTAATACTCATCTTGCATTTAAAAA
>JASSUY010047613.1:0-10695 GCA_032466535.1 Forpus xanthops
GTTATACCTTAGTTACTAAACTGCTCTTATCTCAACCTGTGGGAGTTGCATTCTTTTGATTCTCCTTCCCATTTCCCGGGGACTGGGGAAGAAAGAGGAGGAAGTGAGAGCGATTGCGTGAGTTTGAAAGCCTCAAACCACAACACAACTCAATACAATCTACCTTAATATGCAACTGAGCTTCAAGTGCCTGTTTTTGTTTTCTAACAGTGTAATATTCCCCATAGCACGAGGTTTCACTTCTTCTTGTTCATGTGCCACCATCTACAGCTATCAACACCACCGATACCCCAGCACATATGTAGACAGCAGCTGGCTTATCAGTGTTCATAACACTAAGAGTGTCTTTAAAAGTTCCGAGAGCCCTACTTGAGAGTAAAATATAAAGCTTCCCATTATTCAAGATGAATAATGATTTTCTATCGAAGATAGGAATGTCAAAACCAATCCACTTCAATATCCCTCCTCCAAGTGCCACTGGCTCAGCTCTTTCTTTTCTTCTTCAAAAGGAAAAGAAAAATAAGGTCAAGTATTTCTTAACGGCTAAAATTAATACAACTGTCTGGGTTTTCTTACTGAGCACAAATGATGTAAATATCTCTGAGCATCTCAAAACAACTGGGCAGTTAGAGCATGTAATAACTATATATGATAAAAGTTTTCTCCAATCAAAATATAGCTAAGAAGTAAAACTAAAAACAGTTTACTTCCCAAGCAGTACCTAAAAATTGCATGATGTATGCTATAAAACACTCCAAAATCATTGAAGGTATGCCTTGAGGATGTAAGTGGATGGGGGAGAAACAAATCTTGTCTTGACTGCTATTAAATGTACTAGATGTACTAGCATATACACTTAGTAGCATGTATACTTACATACTAAAAAGACTGCCTTCTGTTCATTAGCTATTACCATCAGGTCATTTGTTGGTGACAAGGACAACACACAATCCTGAAGCCAGTAATTTCTCTGGTTCTTGGAATTAGATTCCTCTTCTTCCTATAGGTAAAGCATTAGTCAATGTATACTACAGTTTCTAAACATAGAACTTACAAGATTCATGACAACAGTCTGGCTTGCCCTCAGTACCAGCACTGAATGGACTGTTACTTATCCAGTCACTAGAACTTGCATGAAAAGCCAAGAGAAATGCACCAACCTTATACTAATGCTGTGTGTTTACAAAACAAAACCCTAAGTATTCATCACTAATTCTACTCCTCAAAATCTTCTCCTTTCACCAAAGAGATATTAGAAAAACAGAATTTAAAGCATTATTGTTATGGATTAGAGACTGGAGAGAATCTCTTTAGCTGTTCTCATCATAATCCATATTCAAAATGAATAATCTATCCAAGCTCATACACTGACCAGCATTAAGTAAACATATGCACATATGAAAAATGCAACTAAGCTGGCGTTCACACTAAAGCCTCGTGGTAACATGCAACAGCACCATGTCTTTTCACAAGATGGAACTTGCAAAGAAAAAAATTCAAGTTTAGTGTCAAGTTTTAAAGGTTTAACGATGGATAAGTTAAGGTTTAGATACCATCACTAAGCATAAAAGCAAAGAGATTGCATCTTTTCTCCTTGGAGCAGAGTGCCAAATGTTTGACTGCAGAACAAACAAAGGTAGCTCCTGTTAGCCATAATTCAAAGGAAGAAAGTAGGTAATAGGCTTTGAGTAGACAAATAGAAGGTGTCTCAGAGATGATACTCCAGCTTTCTTAGCTCCATCCTCTTACCCTGATAACAGCGATACAAATACCTTCCCTTGTCCAGTCTCTATTTCCATAGCCACCTACCCAAGCCTACCTCCTCCTAGCTCTCCAAAATATTACTGCATCCTCTAGTATCCCAAAGCAGCTATGCACAAAGAACCCAATACTTTCAATATGATCATTTTCTGATTCATGAAATTTATCCTGTTGTTATGAAGATACACCTACTTGAAAATATACACATGTGCTCCCAAATGAAAAAAAAACAGGAATCATTTGTATATCGTACTCTGAATCTGCTATTCCTTGCATTTCTTTCTTTTCATAAGGTTGTACCATAAATGGATCACTTTGTGCACATAAAAATACCTTGAATATCCATCACAAGCTCTACATTACCACACCACAAACATTTCGCTTTGTCCAAGCTACCTCTTGATTTGTGCAAGAGGACAACCTATTTTCATGTCACTTTTGTCTGCTGCTGAATGCCAAGTTCTATAGCACCAATTTTTCCTTGATTAATGACATTTATCAAGTCTTCACAAACAGGTGATGAAGTTGTCTGTGACACCTATGTTAATTTTAACTCCTCATGACAGAGGTAGATACATTGTACCAAAACACATAATCAAACCCCAAAGAAAAGCCTTGTACTAGATTTTAATGTCATGATTTTCAAACTGAGGTAAAACAATTGAAAATGAAAAGTTTTGTTTTTTTTTTTTAAAGGAATCGAAATTATATCTTAAACAAAGAATTCAACATAAGTATGTATATACAAAGAACTTGAAATCTAAAGGCATCAAATATGGCCACCCCATATTAGTGACAAAAATAAACTAAGGGTTAAAACAGAAACAGCATTGCACTTGTCAAAAGAAACTCCTTTAAAAGGAAAAAGACAGAAAAAATAAAATCAGTATTTAAGACATGGCTTTAACATCATCATCCCAACAAACTAGTTAATATAAGAAGACACCTTGTGGAAGAAGAGAATGCCTTCTCAAAAGTTGGTCTGTTCCACAAAACAGATACTTGACAAGTGACTAATTCCAAGAAAAGAGATGCATTTTGCACCAATTATAATGCAAACCGCAGACAAACAGTCCTGTTTGCTGTGGATCACAGTTTCTTTCTTTCTAAAAAGTTTGACCTGTAACCACTAGCAACTTTGGAGGAAAACATGTATGCAGGACTTCCTTAGCAAGAAGGGAGTGAACTACCTGGCAGAACAGTTTGACATTTTAAAGAGAAAGAATGATAAACAAGGCAATTTCCATTTAGGGTTTGTTGGTTCTATCAAATTACAATGTAAGTAACAAACAGAATATTTGTTCTTCTTATTAAGGAAGTTACAAATATCACAGCTCATCTAACAAAGATGTGGCCCAAGAAACACAGTCATGGCAATTACATTGGAGCTGATTTCCCATCCTATTTAAGTTTTTATACACTTGTGATTCCCTGACATCAGCACCAGTGATTCATCCCTGAGAGGCATCATGCTGATTTCAAACTGCTTGTCAGCTCAGCTGAAAGATCTCTTTCCTTGCTGAAGTAAGTAGTTAGGATCCTGCCCAAATCCTTAGGCATACTTTCTGCATACGGAGATAAAGACAACAGATAGGAGTGTTTTGTGAGCAAGGTGAGCTCTAGATTCCTCAGTCTACCCCATCAGCAATAACAGGGGATGAATCAAGCAACTCTGTTCAGATGACGCATGCACGTGCAAAGGATTTCTACACAGTCAGCTTTGCTAGCATCTTATGTCAGGCAGCTGGCAGCTAGAAGTTTCAGCCTTAACAACAATTACTAGACTAGCAATGTTATTCCTAGTTGAACTAGTTGGGCAGAAGGATGTTCTTCTCCTTTTAAAGGGCAACTGTGTTGCCCCATCCTACATATGCAATTAAATCCCTCCAGTAATACCATCCCTACATCACAACAAAAAAAGTACCACATGATCATCAGAAAGATGCTTGTGCCAGTGGTTCATGATTGAGGAGATACTGATTTATATTAATTCATGGTAGACTCTTATAACTCCACTGCCATGCCCTACTTTCTCTTGACTAGTTATAGGGCAAACAAGATGTCCCAGCTGCAGCAGCACAGAAAAAGGTGTGCATACCCTAGTGAGAAAAATCCAACAGCATACAAGAACACGAGTAAATATCACTACAGATAACATCCAAGTTATATTTAGAAACAATTACAGGAGCAAGGGAAAATAAGCTGTCACATTTGTAACACAGACCAAGACCCTTCTAGTCCAGGTGATAACTATATAGGAGAAAAAGCACAAACAAGCAGAGAAGTCTTTTAGAATAGGCAACTCAGCAATGAAAACTCATCTATATGTACTTACAGGTTCTTGTAATTCTGCTTCATCCCAGCCTCCCCAGCCACCATCTTCCCAGCTGGTTGATTTGCCTGCTTTAAGCAGAGAAAGATTTGTTACATGAATGAAACAGCACATGAGAGACAGCATAAGCAATGAAAAACACAATCAGAAAAGACTGCTGGTGGTTGTTTTCCTTTCCCTGCCAATAACTTCATTCATGGAAGTTAACCAAATGAGTTCTACAGAAAGAAACATGAAGTGGTAGAAAAGGCTGTCCTGCTTCTCTATATTTACTTCCAGTTCTGACACTATTGAAAAGTAACACCAAAAGATTCAACCTAAGTACAACCTGGAAACAGGACAAATCTTAAATGAACTCTGACAGACGCAGTCGCATCTAGAGCCCTCGGTAAGTAACACATTACAGCCCTTGGTGCAACACACCATTGATCCCTCAACACGGCCTCTGCTTTTTAGAACAACTTATTCTACCAAATCTGTCTTTTCTCAGTTTCTCATAGACACTGAGAGAGAGCCAAGACATACTTCAAGCTCAATACAACAAGCAAATAGTGAGGGCATATGAGGGGGAGGCTGCTGTGTCCACTTGACAAAAACTTTCTCCAACGGGTGCAGAGACCCTGGAATTAACTGCAAAATTTGAGCTTTAGCTGTATTTATCTAATTATTACTACTCCAAGCACAACAAAAGCCCCATCTTGTACGTATTAGGCAGCTGCAGAGGGAAAGTCAGGGGACAGCAGGCTCACTCTTATCAGGACTCCAGATATTTTACTATGTCACATAAGATGATATTTAACACACCGTAAGAACAACATATGCTCAACTTTATGAGAAAAAGTATTTCTGTACATGAGTAAAATATATTCCTTTCCATAGTGGTGGATTTTGGTTTGGTTTAAGTCAATTGCTGGATGTAAGTTTCAATGTCTGAAAGATGCCTACAAGGATGCTGGAGAATGACTTGTAGCAATAGGACAAAGGGGTGATGAGTTCAAACTTGAACAGGGGAATTTCAGGTTGGATATAAGGAAGAAGTTCTTTACTGTGAGGGTGCTGAGGCACTGGAACAGGCTGCCCAGAGAAGTGGTAAATGCTCCACTCCTGGTAGTGTTCAAGGACAAGCTGGACAGAGCCTTGCGTGGCATGATCTAGAGTGAGGAGTCCCTGCCCATGGCAGAGGGGTTGGAATTAGATAATCTTAAGGTCCTTTCCAACCCAAACCATTCTACGATTTTAACAGGGAATGACAGCACATGGAAATTCATCTGTGACCACAAAACCTCTGAGGAGCCAAAACCTCTGAGGATAATGCAGATCTCACCCACATTTTTAAAGCAGCCAAAGCAAAAGCTGAAGCTGCGGCCTCTAAGGGGAAAATGAGCACAAGGACCTTGGCTATACATATCTTTGTAAGACAACAGAGAAAAGTGAATGAGAAACTGATTAGTTTCAACTATGTCATTCAAAAACCACAAGCTTACAAAATACTTGAAACACCTGAGAAAACTGAGATTCAGCAACAGGCTACTTCTTGGTTGCCTTAAAAGAGTGAGTACATTGTATGAACACATCTAAAATTCCTTCATCTAAAAATCCCAATTTTGATGTAGAATTAATTATTCTATGCAAAGGGTAATCTTTGCACAGGAATTCAGAAGATGTACAATTCTCAAAGACCATCACTGAGACCCTCAAGAAATCAATGCACTGACTTCCATCTATAAGCACTAGCATGAAATCTGAAGCATCAATTAGACTACAAGACTTCTCCAAAGATTTCTTTCAAGGTTTTTATTAGCTTATGTCATGGCTACTTTGACCTGTCTCGTATTCATATCAATTAGTTTCAATTTAGTCTTAAGCAAGCAAGACTTTGCCATTTTAGGTAGTCAAACAGTATGGACAAGAAGGTTTGTACCTAGAACACTCCAATTTTATTTGGTCTAAAAACTCTGGTTCCTTTACCAGCAAAGAAAGGCAGAATCCAGTACAACAAAACAGAAATCTGTATTTTAGCTGTTTAGGTAGATTTTTAAACTATTGTATGCCTAATAAAGACAAAAAAATATTAGCTTAAGAAAGAAATTTTCCACTAATGCTGTTGAGAAGGTACTTCATGAGACTGTAGAAGATAAAATGCCCATTCCATGAATCACCTGCGTTAAAATGGAAAGGTCTGCACCATCTACAAACTGCATGAGTCAGTTTTACAGCATCGTCATCAATACAGACCTGACTGCAGTTATTTCAGGCATGACCAAGGCACAACCAGCTTCCAAGGGTCACAGTCTAATCTTGTATTTGGGGTTGAGAATTTTCCAGTGTGCACATACATGAAGGAGAATTATGCCAAATACTGCTGAATACAAACCACAAGAAGAAAATTGTAATTAGTTTTGATGTTTAGTTGAAGATAGCTAATGAAATTCTACTTCTGTTTGCATTTTATTATCTCAAAAGGCAATAAAATCTCCTTCCTGTAAATTCATCACGGAAGGAAGTCTGTCAGTGCGGCACAGTCCAGAGAGAAACATAACTACGTCCAAGAAACACAGTTGGGGCCACTGGCTTCCCTACAGCACAGAGCAGATCAGACTTCCCAAGAACCTTCAGCCACTTCAATTCTGTGGCTGAACAAGCGACATAAACCTTCAGCCATTGAGAATCCTGCTGCCTCTTTGTGAGTAGCTACATTTTCCTGGTTGCCATCTTCCTTGGATGAAGCAAGATCAATAAAAAAAGGATCGGAAAAATGAGATCATGGTGAGGAACAATCCCACTGGTAAAGCTGCAGAGGTCTTTTAGAACGGCAACCTGCTTCTGCAATGCCAGCAGAAGCTGTCAGCCTGCAAAGACTTTCCCATGCACCAACACCCAGAAAGGCTGGTCAAGCCAGAGAAGGCACAGGATCCAAGTTCTTTTTACAATAAAGATCATAAGAAATACCCCATCATTTCCTTTAGTAACATTACAGAACTTGCAACTGTGGAATGTAAGACATTCCCTAATAACCAATACCTAAACAAGCCCAAAACAGTTCTTGACTTGGAACGTGTTCATTTTTCCAGTCCACTAGTTGGAAATCAAACTTTACTGCATAAATCTATATCTCCATGTCTGCTAAACAGGTCTCCCTACTTAGATAAAGCACCAGTAATATTCTAGACTGTGTGTTACTTCAGAGCTTGCAAAAATAACAGTCAATTTACTGCATCTACAAGAACAACTTTGTTCATTAATTCAAAGCACACTGCACTAAAACTCCGCCATCAGCATATGTGAAACTTTAAATGCTGCACATGTACAGCACAGGTATTCATGTATAAGCGAATTCAGTTCAAGCACATTTATCATAAACTTAATACCCCAAATAACAAGTCCTTCTGATAAGCATGCTTCGATTAGAAGACAAGAACAGAGGAAGGAGAAACAGACCTAGATCAATGAGGTCTAACTGACATTTAACAAATTCAATACAAAAGACATTTTTACCCAGTCTAAGACTTCCCCCCAAATTGCAGAATATACCTCTGGGCATAGAATCTGCCAGCACCCTCCCTTCCTGAGCAGCACAATAACCTGGGGCAGGTACCAATAGCCTTTCTCATCTGCTCTCATGTTTCTGTTCCAGCCCTATACAGCAGGTTACCAAAGGACATGGGCTTGCCCAGAATAGCCTGTATTTGCCAAATGGGAAAGCATGAGTTGAAATCTGAACCACAAAGGTCAAACTACCCCTACCTATATCAATATATAGCTCTAAAACAAGCAAGTTTATGTTTGTTTGGTTTATGATCTTGCAGCTTGTTTCCCATCCATGCTTTAAGAATTTATAAAATTAATAAGCAATTATTTTTTGCCCTATCACTTAAGTGCAAGAGTTTTGGGATTTTTTTTCCTCTGTATATTTATTGAAACTCTGATACCATTTGATTGCATAATTACTGAAGAAATAGAAGCAGTTTCTTCTCAGGCCAAGGAATTATAGAAATAGTTGAAAACATTCCCATTATTCAATAATCATGAGCCGTTTATTCCCAAAGCTCCTCCAGCATGGGGACTGACAAATACATTAGGTTCTGACAGCATTTGTAGGAGCCCCTTTTGAGACTAGTATTACATTTGTGTTACCACTTCAGACATCTATAAGCAGAAAAAAGACGACAACACTCAAACTTAGATCAGTGATCTGAAAAAGAAATACTTGAGCAATTTCTCTTCCTTTAGATGGTCACAATTGCTTTCAACAGAATAAAAGATGACTAAATTAAAAATAATCCAGAGATTCTTTAAAACAGTGCTGCAGATCTTCATGGCTTATAGTTGTTAACTCCAAAATCATAGTCTGATGTACCATATGGAAAAAAATAAACCACCAAGCAACTTTGTGATGCTGTATGGCACAGGAAACAAGTGAAACAGATTGCACCCAAAACAGAGCATTTCAGCTTTCTTTCAGGTGCAAGTAATAGCTGAAGTTACAGCAAGAAAGAAGGAAGTTTATCCAGTAAAGAAGGTACTAAAGCAGCAAAACACTCAGGTGCAAAGATAACTTGAACTAAGTACTCTAACACCATTGTCATGTGCATTGAGAGCATGTCATTTACTCTTTCCTGTATCTCAGAATGTATTAACAATTACAGATGTAGCACAATTGGGGTACAGTGCATAGTTTTTATGATATTTTACCTGAAAATTGAAATAAGGGAATCTTACATGCATATCATACTTTCTGGAGGGGAGAAGCTGGTTAAAGAGGTAATATATAATAGCTTGTCAGAAGATTCTTCTATAAGTAAATACCAAATTCTCTAAGAGGGATACAGAAATAGCTAACAACTGTTGCCAAATGCAACAGAGGATTTGATTTTATAATCTTTCTTTTTTTTTTCTTTGTAACCTTGTTTGCATCTCTGAAATAAAAAGCCTGTCTGGCCTTCTGTGTTTCTGAATGAAATTAGTTGATCCAGACAAAGTGAAGTGTGCAAGCAGAAGTCCAAAGATATTGTTTAGAAGAACTAGGCTGAAGAGCATCTTTCACGATCCTGCCAGAGTGACAAGGCTGGATTTTGGAAAAGAGTCTCTCTGCCAGGCTGAAGCCAACATTCCTACTGTAAAAAGAAGCAGTGAAGTGACACGTTACAGCCCTGAGCAACCCTCCAAGCCAGGTGCTGATTTTGATGCAGCTGCACCTCAAAGCTATGTGCTGTGCCAGCTCACATAGCTTTGTGAAACTCCGTGAAAGAGTTTCCATACAAATGCAGCTTCTAGAACGTAAGCAATCACACAAAAAACACAAATAGTAAATAAAAGGTTCTGGTTCTCCAGTTTAAAATATAAAATACTTAGAACTTTGACATGTGTTTATTGATATTTATGCAACTACATAAATATTATATATATTACAGTACATTCTGCCAATGGAACAGTGTTATTACAGAATTTCCTGATAAAAATCAATTTACTTATATCTATCTTGGTTAAAAATATTTGCCTTGGATGTCTGTCCTCTAAAAATGTAATACGCACTTTATAAGGAAAGCAACGAACCAAAAATAACTTGCTTACACATTTCTTATTTTTTTTTCTTTCCTTGGTCCCTAACACTAAAAGCAGAGATTCATTATATGTTCTCACACTTTATTTACAGCAAAGAGTTATTCCATGTGAACAATGCAGAAGTCAAAGCACATAATAACTGAACAGAAAACGGAGTCATTATGGACTGCCATGCAACAAGCCACTTGCGTACTAAGAAAAATGAATGGATTAGTATGTAGGTGAAAAAAATAAAGGAAGAGAGAATGAAAGGCTGAATTATTTCCAACCAGAGCAATCGCTGTGTGGGTGCAAGCCCATGAGACTAGCAGGAACTACAGGATCTAGCTACATCATTTTGTTCCAACCTGAGATTTAGAACAACCCTGCAGCTTTGCTATCCAGTTGGTTAGGCCACTAAGTACCACCAAAGCAGACTTGGAGAAACAATTCTAATGGGAACAACAGCTCCTGTTCCACACAGTTGAACACACTTTTCCCCAACTTAGGATACCTCCACAATTTACTCTTTCTAACTTACGACACCTCCGCAAGTTATTAACTGTTTCTCATTGCCAAAGATGAAAGTGCTGAAGATTTCTGCATCAAAATGACTACTTATAATCTATATAAAACTTACTTTGGGAGCTCTCACTTTATGTTTATCTATCCTGAACCATGAAAACTGTGATAGCAAAAATCAGAGGCACAAATCCACAAGATCTCAAATAATCTAAATGAGCAATATTTTGAAAAATACTCAATTCTGACACTCAATGACTGGATAAGCAAGTACAAAAATAGGCTAGAACAGAAACAACCCATTAAGATGAAAGAACACAACACGCATCTTCTTTGCTCCTATCATTATTGTAGTTTTACACACACCAAATGTTTTCTCTCTTTACAGCTGCCATTTGCTAAATTCACTCCAATAAAAATATCCAAAACTTATCTTACACTAACTTCTCTCATATCTACCACTGTCATGGGTTCAGCAGCAGCAGTCGTTTTTCTCCTTTAAGTAGTAGCTGGTGTAGCACTGTGTTTTGGATTTTGGG
>JASSUY010047616.1:0-23779 GCA_032466535.1 Forpus xanthops
CCAAGGAGGTCTCCTGGCCTTCCTGCAGTACTTCCTTCTAGTAGGGATGTATCACTCCTGAGCTTGCAGCAGGTGATTCTTGAATATCAACCAAAATCTAAAGTATTTCTGAAGCAGAGAAAAGGTTGCTGTTATAATCCATTGGTATTACTATACTGATTTTAAATGCCATGCAGTGAACTACTAACTGGGTATTGAGTTGCCCTCTGTACTGTACACATAATGAGAATCCAGTTCCTTTCTGTAACAGGAAAAAGGAATTTTTTTTAAAAACCTGTTTCAGCTCATTATCCAAAATGACACATATATTGCATTATATGTGGTACACAGAGGTAAGGAATCTTGACCTGATCAAGCAAACGATTAAAGACAGTTGCAGTGGCAGGCTGTAACTCTATTAGATTAACACTAGGAAAGGAAGATACTGGGCTGGCTTTTCACATGCATAGCAACTTTCTTTTCTCATTCTCCTCATTCCTAGCTAGGGATGAGCTGTTTAGAAGGTGGACCTCAATTTGTAAGGATTTTTTGATTTCTCCACTATATACAAGGTCTATGGCAAGGTTTCATCTCTTTATTCCTCTGTTTATTCATACTGATAAAGCTATAAAACACCACTCTCATAAGCCTCTCTTTTTTATAAGAAGCTAAAAAAGATTTCAAACAAATAAATAAATAGAAAAAAACAAACACAAACATCAAGCCTTTCCCAAACTGTCTCCTCGGATACAGGAGACTGACTTCCCAGGAAGACAAGGAATCAGCTTCCTGCATCTTTTAACTTATTGGCTGTGGGACTGTTAAAAGGACAGAAAACTCTAAAACACGAAACATACTCTTTTCATAAAGACAGTAAACCTGAGCAAAGTGGTGCTGCATATGAACTTGTCTGGGTACTTCTAAACCAAAGCAAGAGATTGTGTTGTACCCCTCTGGAAGCAGCTTGCTGTTCCTGTTGAGAAGCTCTTGAAGAGCTCTCTGGCAAAAAACAGGTAGTGAAGAAACATTCAGTGACACCTGGAAGGAAAATTATCAAGTCACTAAAACAATGCAGTAATAAAATGAAGGTAAACAAGGTTTGCCATTTCAGCATTCATGCTCAGTCTTATCATACGAAGTTACTTTCTATGCCTATTTTTTCTTCAGGGCCATCACTGCTTACCAAAATTAAACATAAATAGTACCAGTTTTGTTGCTTTTTGTTGGACTCTGCGACATTCTTTAATGTGGGAAGTTGAACTTTCACAAAATAGTACAATTCCCAGTTGTCACTCTATAAGCAGAAAAAAATCTCTATTCCCTTTTAAAGTCAGCTCAAGCAGTCTAGACTTGCCCAAAAGAGGTTGCTTCAACATTCTCCAAAGTGATTTTTCTTTTGCAGAAAATTTCATTACTAACACCTGGTGCCAAACCACCTACCTTTACTGAAGATAAGTATCTTTCACATCTATTCCAGTCAAGGCTGTTATATACATTGTTTATACCATCCCTATGATGCCCATTTCACTTCCCCTATTGCTAGCATAAATTTCTCCCTCAGGGAGTTGTTCTATCCCCTGATGTTAATATTCAGTCATTTCCACTGCTTCACACTAGCAACAACCACATCAAAGAGGACATTGACTGCCAGTCAGCAAATGCCTCCTTTTGCCTGACCCGCAGTGGAAGAGCTCATTCCAGAGCATTTGTGTCATCTGGTTTATCAAAGTTATGGAAAATTTTATTATTAAACCTTACTCACAGGGAGGAAAAAAAAAATAAATACAACCTTCTCCTTTTCAAAACTACCAGAGAACAAAAATATGAGATTGGTGAAGCTGGTTTCTTTCATTTCTTCATTAGTCAGCTCAGAAGATCAAACAACCCAATTCTTCCAAAGACAGCAAGGGTTGCCATGGTGGTTTTGTATCACCATGGCAGTAAAATAAATGTTACATATTTGGAAATCTTCAGTGAAAGGAAGGCAGCACTGGGTGAAATGTGAAGACGCAGGTTCACATTTAAAGCACTAATGGTGGGGCACTGCCACCTCAGAATTTCCTAAAAAACAACTTCAATAAAATATACCAAGAAGCATTTGTAATCCTGTTCATAGCCAGAATAGTAGTTCAGTTCCACATGTAGCAGTAGAAATTATTTGGGGAGAAGAGATGCAAAATAAAAAGAGAAGGAAGAAGGGAAATTCTTCACAAAGACATCTCTCAGTCCGGGCACCTGGTTGCCATGTGCTAAGGGCTAAATCACAGCTTCCCTGCACAACAAAGGTTTGATTTTAAACTGTTTTTTAGTGAACCATTTTCTCAAAAATAAGGTTGTAAGTCAGTGAAATATTTTCTGTTAAAATACTGTTTCAATTGAAATTTGGACTTTCTAATAAGTCTTAGGGAGGAAAAAGTTGCAGGATAAGTGGAGGAAAAGTATTGGAGGAAAGGGAGAAGTATAGGTTTTCCACGGAAAATATCTATTCCACCTCAAATTTTAAGTTTGTTTCTATAAGTTGTAATAGTCCAGGAACTTCATGCTGTACACTTTGTCTGAACTGAGCTCCTTCAACAGATTATATCTTACTATTCAACAATCTCACAACTATTATTATGAGATCTATCCAGACAAAATATCACCTCATATATTGGGAACATAAGACAAATAGTCTCCAATAGTTCCTTTCAGCAGTGCTTTTGAATCAAATTATTTGGTGCACAGGGAAAACTTTCCAGTCTTTCCAAAAAAGTCATTTTTTCCCCAGATTTTCTGTAAAAGACAATGATTTTCTAGTTAAGGGAAAAAAAAAAATAAATAAATATGTGCAGGTTAATTAGTCCTACAGATGCTCAGCCAAAATCCATGCAAAATAAAATATGGTAAAGTACATTAGGATTTTAAAAGACGGAATGTTCTGTATGTGCTCTGCTTCAGTCCCAGCCTAGCCTAGGATATTGTGCTTTAACTCATATAATCCCTGCACCTGAGCTTAAGATCCAGTTTACTTACCTACACAATGTTGCTCTCAGGATGAACATTTATAATTTCAAGTGTTTGGAAATATAAGGGTGGACAGAAGGACAGTAAGATATATTACACATTAAAAGTAAGGCTGTCATGGTTTAAACCAAACTGGCAACTCACGCAGCTGCTCGATCACTCCCCCCTCCTACTTCCCCCACGCTCCATGTTCCAAAATATGAAGTAAGCCTAAATACGTAAATATGAAATTCTTGCATACATTAAAGACAATCAGCTAGGATAACAAAAGAATAATTTGAGTTGTGGTTTGTCCTCTTTTTGCAGATGTGTGCTAAAAGTTTATATAGAGAAAATATTTTCCCTATGTAGGCTTGTTTACTGTAGATATATATTGAATTTTGCAGAACATATGGAAGGTCTCGGACCATGTTACCACATAATCTAAATATAATCAGTAATTACATATGATGTCATCTGAAACTAATTCAGTCCCCTTCACAGCAAGCCTAGATTTTGAGCTCACATCATACTGGCCATGTGTGTTCCAATCTGTCGTGTCTCTTGTCTCCTTCAAAGGCATACAGGTGCCTCAGTGTCACCTTCCATGCTGCCCATTCTCCACAGGGCATGCTGTCCGAGTCCACCTGCCAAGCTACCTCTCCTGTCAACATTTGTTTTCCATGCTACTTGTAGGAACAAGGACAGTTAAATACAATGTAGAATCCACCAGTGAAACCCACAGCTCCCTAAGTTGGCCATATGATCATTTTTCTTCACCCTTATTACCTTCCTGTCTGTAACACTCAATTCTTTTTCATATTATTTTACAACAGAGACTAGGCTTATTTGGGTCAGAATCAGCAGACTGAATATGTGGCTTTCCTTCTGACCACATGAACAGATTGCCTAGTACAAAACCAACATAATGATTACAGCACTATTCTTAGTTATTTCTTTGCTACTAATTCTGCTGGTATTAACAGCAGTTGATGAGTACTTGACACTTTTAAAAAGCAATCTTCCATGTTAAGTAAATAAACATTGAAAGGGGAGACTATCTTTAGAGACTCATTTATTACAATGCCTTCCAGTACATGCTTCTGTTTTCCAAACTAAATGAATTGCAAGTATTATCCTACTGTTAATATCTACACCACTAAATGCCAGCATCAACAGATGCCACTGACAAGCTGGTGTTTGGGTTTCCCCTTGTTATCAAATACGCCAGTGCTTTGAAAATGTCCTCAAGTAATTGGAATTACTTATTCAAAATAGAAGCACTTATAAACTCCCCCCCATGTCATAGGTAATTAATTCTGGACATCTCATCCATTATGCCTTTGGGCATTTTCTGCAGATGCAGCCTAAAATTCAAAAAAAATAGGTTTTTCAGTCAAGAATCACAGAAAGTAGTCATGCCAGGAGCAGTCACAGTAGCCAAGAATGCTTAAAAGAGGTCTTGTATTGAGATATTGTTTTTGTTAGACTGACTTATTATTATTAATATGTGCATACTATGATGCATTTCAAGTCTAATAAAAAATTAATGACCCCCCAACCCTCCAAGAGAAATCTCCAAACTCCACATGTAAGTGTAAAAAAAACCCAAATTTTAGACAAGTCTGGACTGGAAACAAACAAAAACCACAACCAAAATAAACTTGAAATAGAGTGGGTAGAAGATACCACATTAAAGACAAAGCAAAAACAGATCCACGAAGACATAGGGAATCCTTTACTATTAAGGAATTTTACTGAGTCTATATGTTTCCAGTTTTTAAAACAACTTGAATCATAAAGAAAATGAAGAAGCAGCAGAAAGCAAATCAGGACGCTCTTTTAGGAGTATCCAGATCAGTTATCTCTAATATGACATTTTTTGTGTTATGGGTAAGTACACTGGAGAGCTATTAGAGGATTATTATGGAAGACTGTTAAAACTATTTTAGTAATAAGATTTATAATGGCATAGATTTAATCATAATTCAAGGATACATACTGTAATTACAGAACACAACATACTGTCTATAGAACAAAATGTCAGATGGAGAGATTGGTAAGATTGAGGACTGGCTTTAAAGACTACTCTTGGCAACCCTGAATAAGACTGGCAAGAGGAAAACACAGAGGAAGGCCACTATTGTTCTAGTTTATTAGAGACTTTTAGTACTAACGCTTGAGATATCTCAGAAGAGGCTTATGTGAATACCAAGAGGAAGGTGAAAAGGAGCACTTTATTGCAGCTGAAGGATTTTTCAGTAAGAGGCATAAAGTATAACAGAACAGGATGGTGTTACCTCCAATGAGATGAAAAGGAGATGACAAACATGTGAGCCAAAGTGGCAAAAACTTAGGGAAAGCCTCAGGAATGGTTGTTTAAATTTGATATTAAGCTTGGAAGGAAATCCTGCAGTTTGTTGAGGGACATGGAGCTTGGCACAGTCAAAGCAGGATCAACTTCCACAATTAATGAACCCACAAAAGGCTCCTGTACAGCTCTGTAATTGTACTCTCCTGCTTCAGCTCACTGCTACAGCTGTCCAGGCATACAACGCTCAGTGGAAATCTTGGCAGGGTGCTTTTTTGGAAGCCACAGAAGAGGACTTAGAACAGAGACTCAGAAGTTACCTTTTTCTTCCTTCATTTTTATTTTTCGTAATTTTCATTGGTTTGGATGCAGGTTTAGTGAGAAGAGCAATAACAAAGCAAGTTTCAAGGAAACACCCTGAAATGTGGCAAAAATACAGCACAGCTTCCAAAGATACTCTATCAGCAACCGTTTCACCCTATTTGGATGAACTTCACTGAGAGTTGGAGCAGAACGGCATTCTTCAAAAGCCTTTACCCAAATCTCTTCAATTTTGGTCAAAAGGCATATTTAATTAAATCATGTTTAAAGGAAAAAAAAAAAAAAAGGAAAAAGAAAACAAGAAACAGAGACTCAATTACCACCACACATTTCAAAGTTTGATATCTGAGCTGCATCTTTAGCTTCTCATTTTGCAGCACAGTGGTACATTAATAAAGCCAGAATCAGTCATTGTTGGTTGGTCTGAGAGTTTTTTTTCTTCTTTTCATTCTTACCCTAGAAAATGGACTGGGTCAAGGCTACACTGCCCAAAGTCCGAAAGACTCCAATTCTCCAAAGGCAAGAAGAAAAGGATGAAGGATACTGGAAAAAAAAAAAAAAACAAAAAAAAACAAAGCAGTCATTTCAAAATAAAAACAAGATGACACTGAAGAGCAGCCAGGTCTGCCACATGTAATCGTAAACAGAGACTGTGTGAACAGCTCCGTCACTGCAGTCACAAGCAGATGCTCATGTCAGAGGAGTGCTCTGCATGGACAGGTCACAGAAGGCTGTGCTACATCCCAGGGGGAGCAATGAGTGGCGTAGATCTATGACACAGCACAGCAGGATCAAGTCACTCTGGGACAAGGATTCAGCATATAGCTATGTTGTCTTATCTAGCAAGTTTTATTTCTGGCTGACAGAGCTGGCCTTTAGGGCCTCCAAAGACGCAAGTCCCAGGCTGCTTTGATTCGTAAAACTGGAAACGTTTGCTCTACCTCAGTGTGTTTAAAAAATAAGCATGTGTCTATCCCTGGTCTACCCTCTACCTTTCAAAATAATCTTGACAATGTATACAGACTGATAGAGTTGAAAGTGTCATAAATGTTTTTTCACAATAAAGTTATTTCCACAGTCAGGACAAACAACTGCTTAGAGTTGACCTCAGAGATTTTTCTCGATTTTTTTAAAGGATCTCTGTTCATTTCAGCTGTGAAGAACAGTACTGCCCTGGCTTCCAGGGCCAACTGCAATTGCTCACAGCTGTAACAACTCTGGTGTTCAAGCTGTGTGATGGCAAACTACTAATTCCAGGCCAGGGCTGTGGCCTGAAAGCTGGGCATAGAGGGAACGTTGCAGGAGTGTCATTCCTCTTAAGGACTGAAAATTTAACTAGGCCCAGCAGGAGCCAAAGAAAAGAAAGCACTGATCACAGCTCCCATTGCTGCTGCTTCTTCTCCTTTATCCAAATCATGGTCAAACTCCTCAGACTCTCTGCAGACAGCAGCACTCCTGTCCAGAGCCTGTGACCAGGGCATCCCCAAGGAGTCTGCATGATCAGATTTGCTGAAACTCAGAAACAGCTTCAGCTTAAAATTGTGGATGGTGTTAGAAGTGAAACACCCCCCCTCCCACCCCCCACCTCCAAAACACATCTATATCAAAAGCTCCTTTGTTTCACCAGCTTTTCTGCTATTCAGCATTCAAACACTGGCACTGCTGCTTTTCAGAGCCCAAACCCTTTGCACCTAAGACTACTGTGGGAAACAACGGGTAAAAGGGTTATTTCTAAGGCTGCTGCTAGTGCAAAAAAAAAAAAAAAAAAAGTGACAAAATACTCTAATGAGCTGAGCAGTAAAGCACACACAGGGGAGCCTGTACGGAGAATGATTGGATGTCCAAGAAGTGCTTTGATTTTCCACTCTTAAAAGCTAGCACACACAGCATAAGAGCTTTAAAAATTCACCCTCATGCAGGTTTTCTGAATCTACCTAAATTCAGCCACAGTTTTTTGAAGGATGATATCAGAACATAAAGCGTTATTGCCTCCTCCTTGTTTCTGAATGTTAAAACCATCTAAATTAGCAGATTAATGTATAACGCACCAATTTTTTTACATGCAAACCCACTTTGGTTTTACAGGGTGTGCCATATACAGAAGTTAGACCTTTCAGCACTGGCACACATACTGAAAAAACTGCTCAGGTATGAAATGAAATGGCACAAATTACTAGAAGATCTTACAAAAAAGAAAACACCTCAGACAGGTGTGTTTCTATGGGATGGTAGGTATCTTTTCCTCCAAGATATCACTGCAGCTGTAGGTTTCTTCCAGACAGTCCTTTTGCTAATGTATCAAACCCTTCAGTTTACTCATGAACACTAGGACAATGAAAACAATCCTCTGAATCAATCAGCCCACCCACAGGAGAAGAGGATTTAACTCCTTTTCTCCAAGTAGCAAATCTTTTGTTCTATAGCTTAAATGCCACAACTCGCATTACACAGTAAATCAAATATTTACCTATTTGACTTTTTCACTGTCATTGTATTATCCCTAAATCCTCTTATCTACAGTAACCGTCTGTTACAGTTCTTTTCTTCTATAGGTATTATTATTATTTCATTTGCCATATGGGAGGGTGCACTGAAGAGCCGCTCTAATAAGACTGCATTATGCCAGACCCAGTAAAGAACAACAAAAACAGTCCATGTCCTAAAGACTTTCCAGGTCAAAGTAACTTTTCTTTGGGTTTAACCTCTGTCATTGATGAATCCATTTACTTTATCCTTTTCACATATTCAAATTTTTGTCCGTCTTCCACTTTATTTTTATATTTGTCAAAAATTGCATCCTGTGAATTAACCATATATAGGCCCTGTGTCACCTTTTTGCAAACCTCTTAAAAATATATAAAATTAAGTTCTCTAAACCATATGGCTGAATAAGGTGAGACTCGGGGTCCCTTTAGCTCAATGGCTTGTAACAACAATCAAAGAGAGTACCTCAAGAAAAATGGAAACCCTTCTCCAAACGAACCCTGAGTATAACTTTAACAGACAAGTATTTCCAACATATTAAGCATCTAGTAGTAACCTTGTGCAGCCATCTCTAGTGTAGTTCTTTTCTGATTGGTAGTACATGACATAATGCCTTCATCAAATGTCCTTCCAAGGACAGAGATATTCCTTTTTTTATTTGAATTCAACTAATCTTACAAAATAAAAATCACGTACCTATAGCGTGAACACTCTTAACTTAGTCTGTTATGATATTATGTGACTACCGCCTTTCAGTCTGTACACGTACTGTCTCCTTAGTCAGTCAATGATCCAATCAAATACTCAAGCAAAACTTTTATTTTCTGCCCTGGCCAGCTAAAATTTATCTTGTCTTATAGTTTGAAAATCTAACTGCTACTGATTTTCATAACCCTTCAGATATTTTCCTGAATTTAACACTTCTTAGTAAGTGCCAACTCCTACTATATTTTTTTATACTTTCATGGCACCCTCAAGAAGAAACAGAGAGGACCCAAAACCATATTTATTTATTGGGGTTTTTTAATGATTTTAATTGATATAAAAGAAAAGCAGTAGACACCATTATTAGGTATTCTCACAATATAAATGCAAGGTAAAATAACAGACTTTTCTATGTAACTTAAACAATAGGCTGCATATAAGAATTAGTTTCAGCATAAGCTTAAATGACAATGTTTTGATACAGTTACTTCCAGCCGTTTCATATTCCTCCACAAGTGATATGGAATCTGCATCCAAATGCATTTAGATATAAATCTGAACCACTTTCAGAAATTTTAAAGACTACTATCTGGAAAACAGTGATGCTTTGACGTGTGCTCTACTACATCAATGTTCATTCACATCAGGATTCTGGGACTGGGGACTTCTGACATTGGTATCCATTCTGCTAGACAGAAAATAAAATCAGCCTCATATCTTTTTAGAGGACAGCATAAATACTGGAATTAGCCTACATGGCTTACATAAGTTCATTGTGGAATCCCAGCAGAAAAGACCCTATGATATCAGCAGGAGAATGGATTATTAATTCAATCCAGAAAACATATTTGAGTATTCACAATCACTGCAAGGTAAATAGAACCATCTTCTTTTCTCAGTGACTGCCTTCACAGATTCTGCTTTTGGGGAACGCTTGGTCAATCCTCTGTATGTTACAGAACAGGCATGAGGAGGTACACCTGAACAGAGACTGCTGGGAAGCATACTGTCAGGAAGCCTATGCCTGTGTACAGTTGCAGTTAAATGTGAACATGAAGCTTCCTGTAATATCTTGGGGCAGAATTAAGTAGTAAGGGATCCCAACAAAGTGAGGGATTGTCTTCTTACCTCTTGTTTACTACTTACACATTTATGGTATTATCCACCTGTATAACTAATCCATGAGGACAGAAGAAAACTTCTATCTATTGGTCATAAGCTTCAGAGTTCTAAGATACAATTCGGCAAAAGCAAGGTTGCCAAATTCTTCAGAGATCCTGAATTCATTCAGAAGAGTTCTCTCTAGAGTCCTGAGTTACTAAAGAAGGTTAACTGATTGCATCAGAACAGTACAGTAAACATCTTGCATCTTTTACAACAAGGATGAAATGTAGGGAACATGGATGAAGTTGTCATTAGACATTTCAAACATAAAATACTAGAGATGAAGTGTGCACCTCTAGTCCCTTTGCTGCACTGAAATCATCAAGAAAAAAGACAAATCTTTGAACTTCAAAAGCACTGTTCATCATCAGGTCCAAACATAGATCACTGTTATCCTCCTCCCATGAAAAGGGGAAAAGAAAGAAGAATAAAAAAAGAAAGGAAAAGAGAAAACAACCAAAGGAATTGCAAGGATCCTAAGCTGTGTAGATTTATCTAATACAATTCAGAAAACAAAGTTCAGTAGATCTAACAGAACTTCATGATGAAGTCTTCCTCAGATCTCAAGGATAGTAAAATGAAAAAGTAGTGCAAAACTGTTGCCAGCAATCATACTACCTATAGGAA
Organism: Forpus xanthops; assembly: GCA_032466535.1. Taxonomy (NCBI): domain Eukaryota; kingdom Metazoa; phylum Chordata; class Aves; order Psittaciformes; family Psittacidae; genus Forpus; species Forpus xanthops. The sequence goes on from JASSUY010047616.1 coordinate 10,574, forward strand.
GCCTCAGTCAAAGTATTGTGTGTTTTTTCTGGTTCTACCATCTTAAATCTGTGAATCTTAGTGGCTGGTGACAGAATAGCATCACATTAAAATGGGCTACTTGTCACAAGTTTTCTGTTGTCTCATTTTGGATTTCTAAGGAATGATGACAAACAAGCCTCACAGAACTTGCCTGAGAGCATGTTATGAAGTGGAAAGAATCACATACACCATTGATGAAAACAGCTTCAGACAGATGTCCTCAACTGTTACATGGATCACATAGATGATTTAAAAAAGCTAAAATAATGACATCCCCACAAAGCATTGCATATGTTGGAATGCCAGCTACATTTAGTGTAACCTAGAGACATACAAAGCAGAGAGATTAGCTTTTTGGAGTTATAGCAAACTTAGCAATCTTTAATGAGTTACACAAGTAGATTTTATAACGAAAATGATAGCACATAATCCATCACTACCGTTTTAAAAAAAATAAATGCAGGGTAAGCACTTTCATACAGAATGCTTCAAGGGTATCTTTTCCCCACAGAATGTATTCAGGGTGAATCTCCTACTTGATTTCCTCAAGCACTGCAGTCAGGCACAGGAGAAAAAAAAAAACACATTAAAAAAAGCATTTGCGGGAGCTTGATGTCTTCTGTCTGCTTATTTTGGACATAGCCAAGGTCTATACAGGTGTATGCCAGATGGGCATGGTTACACCGCTTGTGTTGACAAGTGTAATATTTCCAAAAGTTTTCTTGTTTTTCTTGGACAACCTTCTGGAGAATGTCTAAGGCTCCTGCCATGTACTTCATTAAATCCTGGAAAATTTTGAAATTGCCTGGAGAAGCCAGGAGAAGATGAGAATATTGCAGCTGGGACTGGATGTTGTTCTGCTGGAGTTTTTCTCCATTCTGTCAGATAGCTGGTGTTGGAGAAACAGAGCTGTATGAGAAGATTTAATGCACCCTTTGAAACTAAAGAGCTGTTGTTTGGAAACAGTGGGCAATGCTGGCTTTTGGGCTAACAGTAAGTGGTATAGCTGAGTGAGAGGAGATGGCAGTTCAGCCATGACCACAAACAAAAGGAGCTGCACAGGGGAATATGCAATAGATGGGATAGGTTCCTGTGGAGCCCTTGCTGCAACCTCTGGGCTTTTTCCTGTAAGTTTTGCTGCAGGGAGAGAAGAACCTGACAAAAAGAGAACAGAAAAGTACACCTACAAGCAGGAGTTGTGGTTGTGGTTTTGTATTGCATTGGGACCACCAGTCCAAAGTCAATTCTTCAAGCACTTAAAACCAGAACTGTACTATGCAAAAGCCCTTTTGTCTTAGGTCTGCATGGCCTTACTGAAGTTTTTTTTTCTAGGCATCTTCACACACTTAAATGAAGTGCAAGATATTAATTCAACACTCATTTTCCTTCTTAGTCTAAGTTTGCTGACAGAGTTGCCAAGTAACATTCAATCCAGCCTTCACAGCTGGCTCAGTTTCCCAAACACCTAGCACTGTTTGGGAGTTTTCACTCTATCATATACAATACAGTTACAGTTTTCCTTTTGCCAGCCTATCTGCAGCCCCTACAAATGTTTATTTCTTAAAAGAGGCCACACCTTGTCAAAGGATCATGTCTTGGCCATTGCTGCTGAAAAAAAGTAGTCATTTATATTTTACTAAGTTCCTCCAGAAATGTTAACTTGGATGTGCCACCACAAATCCAGTCATGAATTAATATATATTGTTTCAGCATTACAGCAATTAGTAGAGTCCAAATGATTCTATTTATATAAAAACAGACACAGAGGCAGACAATGTGAATAACAAATATAACCCCAGAGCACTGGCACTAGTATCAAGACTGATTTACTATAGAGGAAAACACCATATGAAGGAAGGCACCATATGTGCTATCTTGGATATCAACACAGGGAGCCTAAAAAAAGAGCTTAATCCTTTTAGCCAGCACCAAGCCTATGCTTGCAATGAACCTTTGCCTCTTTCCATACACTGGCAAAAACAAACCATGCCTATAAAATATGATTCTTCATACCCCGAACTAGCACTGCCACAGATGTAAAAGATGCCTTGTTTGCCTGTACTTATCAGTCATAAATAAAGAGACCTGAGGCCTCACTAACAGAAAAAATAGCCTGCAAACTGAGGTTATTCAAAAGATTTCCCCTTCAGAACACAGCAAATTTCCTAGCAAAGTTTTATCCTCATCTCTATCAGACAAGACATTGAGAGCATTCACTGATGAGTTGTGCTAGACATGAAACTGGTGTTTTCTTTAAATCATGTAGAGAAATCTTCTACTTACACATTTAATCTTCAGTTCCTAGGATATCAGAGACACATGAAACAGAATTTAGTTCTCATTAGAGCTTTGTGTTTATTTAAATATATATATATATATATATACATACACTGACTGTAAATTTAGATAACTATGTATTAACTGATTCTCAAATCCGATCTACTAGATATCACTATCCATAAAGATTTATCTACCATGTTTATCCATACTGAGCCTGCCTTCTAGTCTCCTGGAGACAAGCAGTACTTTTCCCCCATTTCTGTATAGTACCCCTAAAGGGATTTTTGGTTCCTCGGTCTCTTTGTATACTTTGGTAACTACTTGATTGCTTAAGTGTTCAAGGAGACACTCTTTCTCAACACATGATCCAAAGTTTTCCATCCTCTTCTCTTAATAGCTTCTTCAAACCTATTGGGCTGTTGACAGTTGATGAATCCCTGTATTTCTCAGAGATTTATTTTAGAAATTCAAGGTTTTTAGATCTCCTTCTGCATTTTTAGAAGACCTACAACTTTCAAATAGGTTTATTAAAATGGAACATTGAAGATTCAGTGATTCACTCTAAAATGCAGGTTTCCCAAAAACCAAATTAAAGCTGCCAAATGCAACCCTGCCTTAGCCAGCTTCTGACATTTTCGTGAGGATATGACTGCCAAGATATGTAAACTGAGTAACTTTTTTCTGTCTTTGTCTTCTAGAATCCAGACCTTAATTTCTCATTACATTTATTTGTAGGGTTCTTCTCTCTTCTGCCCCCAAAAAATCAAGAGCAACTCCCTCTTTTTTGGATGATTTTCTTGTGTTTCCTTGTTGATGATTGAACTGTCACATCAAAGAGCTACATGATCTACATGGAATTACTCTAGTATACTCTTATCAAAGCATGTAATGACTCAGTGTGCATATCTGCAAGTATTCTCATAATGAAGTCAATAATGATGCTACTTACTGGAGGAGAAGGGATGCATTCAAGTTTGGTGCTAACATCTGAAATGGATCAATTGTTCAAATTGATAATTAAGAATAGCATCAGACCTTTGTGCTATTTTTCGTGGCACATCACACTAAAACATTCCTTACTGGACTGTGGTGGAAATTTCTAAACAAAACCTGCAAATGTATGACTGGCTTTCCTAACCCTTCCATTGATGGCCTCTGATGCTTATATAGGGATTCTTACAGAAGAAACCTGAGCAATTCATGATCCTTCAGGCTGAGACTAACTTCACTTTCTTAACTTTCACTGATTGAGGCCTTTTGCAGATTCTTCTCAGGGATGCTGTATAACATTGCACCAGCATTTGCCATAGTTTTCTTTGGTGGCAATATCTATTTATCCACTGACTTTCCTAGTCCCTTGCTTCATTTAAGCCAAAAATTTTATCACTTACCTTGCCATCATATACTTCTTTACAATTACCTAGTCTTTGCCTACAGTCTTCTCACATTTTGAATGTTTTTTCTCTTTTCCTGCTCTTAGACTCTACTACTTCCTTTGTCAATGTCCTCCAGAAATAATACACATGTAGCGCCAGCTGAATATATTGCTTCGCATTGCTTGTCACTCCTGCTCTGCAGCTAAACCTTTTTTTTGTTTTGCTTACCCTTGCCAAATATCCCAACTTATGCACATATGCAAACTACTTTGCAGGGAGGATTTTTCTGGAGGTATTGCAGCATCTTCCTATCACTGTCTTCAGCAGCAGTGTCAGCTTCAATGGTGTTTTATTCATGTACTTCCTTCGAGCTCATCTTTCACTGTATATTATTATAACAGTATAAATTCATTACAATGTTATTGGAACAGCACAACACTCTAGAGACCTAGCAAGTGACTTTGCCTTGCAGCGACAGCTTGTAAAAACCAACTCAGGGTTAGTTGGACAATTCTACTCTTTATGCCCTCAGGCAGAGTAGACACCTAGAAGGCTTAGGCAGCTCATACACATAAGGTACCTGCACTTCAAATTGTTTCCTTGGAATCCGTCTGACTAACTTAAAGAAAGCTCAGATCTTGCCATTTACATTCTAGCTTCCACCTCCTCTTTTAGAGAAGATCACTTTCTCCCTTCTCCTCTCTTACTTACACTAAGTTCCATGCCAAATCAACATCAGTTTTTTCCTTTCTGTTAAGAAAAGTTATTTTTTCTAATACTACTTTTGTTGGAGATGACTGGGAGAACTACCCAGACTTCCACAAGTCATTTGCAAAGCTAAATAGCATGTTGATATAGTACATACATTCATCTTAGATATCATACACCTATAAAATTTGTAGACATCTGCAAATGATGTGCTTGCACTTTTTAAATATAAAAATAAGCAAGCTATCAATGCTTATGCTCATGACATTCATTTTATAACTTGTAACTCTCATGACAAATTATCACATCTGTTATTTTTCTTGTCTCAGAATATCTGACTTGAGATGACAACTTTTTGAGCTTTCATACCTTCAGGTAGTTTGTACAATATTCAGGCATGATTTAGTGCCTTCTCCAAATGCTCTTCTAAGAAGCACATAACATTTTCAGAGCATAAAAGTGACATGGAAAGCTAAGTCCCATTTTTAGAATCATCTGGAGCATTCAGAGGCTGCTAATAGACAGCAGCTGCCATTCACCTATAGAGCTTAGGCAGACTTCCAATGCCCGTGTGCTAAATACCTCATGCCAGAAAACAGTTTTTCTGTGTCAGATTGCAATTGCCTGTTGCTTTGTAAGTGTCACCATAATTATTACATTCGCTCTGCAATTTAACCTGTGCAGTGGATTGAGATACCCAGCTTCAGCTGAAAACTGACTGGTGTTTGACAATATCTGTCAATTCTGACACCATGGTTGTGCATTTCGTATGCTTAGAAGAAAGATGACCATATGACAGCCTCTCAAGCCAACATTTAACAAGTATCCTTCAGTGGATCTACAGGCTATTAAAATAGATGCTGTTGATTTGAATAACTTTCTGTTGAGGAATTGGGTAAGGCTGGGTCAGGGAGAGGCAAGACATTGGGAAGAGGTGAGATAAAGGGAACTTCAAGGAATTACTGCTTTTCAAAGCACCAGCCCAGACCACCAGCAGAGGCCACATGACAGGCCAGCTGCCAGGCACAAGGATGCTGAACAAAGCCTCTGGGCTCAGGAGGAATGAAGTCAGGCAGAGTCAGAGCATTCAGGTCCATTTGTTTTCCAAAGGGCTGTTGGGATCTCAAGAGCTTTCCAGGCTATGTGTTAAAAAATTAACTTGGCTAACCCTAAAGTCTTGCTCTCCAGCAACACCATTCCTAAGGAACTGTCTGGTCGGCTCCCATACTCAAGGTATTTTTCTGTAGTGAAAAGATAGGAAGGGCATTAAGCTTCCTCCAGAACCTGTAGTTCTGTCTGTGGAGTCCACAGCCCAAGAAAAGGACCATACACACAGTTAGCACCCAGGAGTGCCTCTACCTGATATGAATCATGCTAAGCCTGTTCAAATCACTGGGAGAAGGGAAGAGGGTGTGGGAAGTATTGCATAGGTTCATTTTCAGCAGCTTGGTATAGTGACTAAGCAGCTTCTGTAAAGAAAGCCAGATTAAAATAGCTCCTAAAGTCTACCTGTGAGAGACCAGCAATCATCTTTGCTCTTATAAGGCTCAGGAGATAGAAATAAAAGAATTTATGTGGTTTATCAAAATCAGGGTTTATCGGGGTTTTTGTGTCTTGGTTTGGACTGTTTAGGTTGACCTGTGTTCTGTTCCTTTGTGATCGTGTCTTTCATCCTGTGCATCCTCAATGTTTTCACTCGTTTGTTGAATGATCATCTTATTGTACTCACTGGTGATGAAGTTTTTCCACGTACTGAGGCACAGAGGTGTAAATTTTCAACACAGTTTACCGCCTCTATTGCTGGTACAGTCTAATCCCAGCAAGGCTCAAAGACATGCTGCTTTATACCTTTTTGCATTATCACTGTTCCTGCCTCATGCTTTGATTCAGAATCTTGAGGTGAATACTAAGACTGATTCAGAAAAAGCAGGAATTTTATTTAATTTTCCTACCCAGAAATGCACAGTCTCATCTGTCACTGTGATACTGTCTTTTATCCATTATTCATTCTACACTTACATTGTACCATCTGCCCACTCCTAACCTGGATTTGCTATGCCTAATCTGTATATCACCACCACTCTCCCAGCTGAAAAATATAAAGGATTTGCTTGAATTCAGTTAATTAGGTACTACACCATTCAGGGAGCTGTACCAAAAATAACTTGATTTACAAGTTGGCAGTTTAAGTGGCCTTTTAGCAGCACTTAACAACTACTGCTGATATAAGATGTCTCTATTGATTTAGGACCATCCACGTTTGAAGTGAGTAAGGTAGCTCCAACCCACATGTGTCAGAGCTGGCAGTTCACATCTGGGCGAATATATCTGAGACAATTTATGAGCAAAAGCCAGTTAGAGACGTAGCACAAAGTTTACTATCAAATCACTGTCGGGGTGGGGGGGGGTGGGGTGGCATGGGGTGTGGAGGGAAATAGAAACAAAAGACAAAACCAACAACCTACTATACCCTACATCTACAGTACTATTAGCATTTTTGCCTTAAACACCGAGTATGGGAAAGTAAATACTTTAGTTCTGTACACATTATACTTACTTTTCCATTTGATATCTTAAATTATAGAGAGATGGAATATATTAGCTCTTCTTGATTGCTTTAAATACAGCTTAGACAGCTGCTAGTTGCTTTCACGACAGCCACTGAAATGTGCTTTAAGAAGCAAGAAAGGAACAATTTCTGGTTCCTCAGTTTCAGATCATGCTCACTTAACACTATCCTATGATGGAAAACAAAAGGAACAGGTGAAAGTTGCTGGATGGTTACTCAAAGACCACAGGATCGAATCCCACTGTCACTCTGGTGATCCCAAGACCATTTGTCAGACAGGGTAACATTTACTGAAGTACACTGGGAAAAATGAAGAGCTGTAATGTAATGCTCCCACACATTCTAATTCTGCACACCCTTCCCAGTGCACATCACTATTTTCCACTCAGGCATTCATTGTTGCAAGTACAGGTGAAGGCCTGAACTGAAAGCCTTACCAGTCTTCTTTGCAGAGGATGCAGAGACCAACAATCTTCCACTACCCTTTTCACAGTATCCCTCTACCTACAACTGAATGAGGAACACTGAATAGCCAGTGGTTCATCGACCATATATGTATTCATACCTGGGTTTTGAGCATTGGGTGTTAGCTGATTGCATGACCAAAATATACCTTTTTGCATGCACAGATCTCAGAGTGTTGGGCTTTCAATACTCTTGTTCTGGGGTCACTGGAGAACTGGGGCTCCTGACATGGGAAAGGAATGGGCATCTATGGAAAGACTTGGATTTGTAGCTGCAGAGGCTCAAGGCTGGGGTAGAAAACTTGCCACCACCACCCTTCCAAGCAAGGATGGAAAGAAGTAGCACTGCAACAGTTCACTCAGGAACAAGCTGAGATCCTAACAGCTCCAGCTAAACCCTAGAGGAATGTAAGTCACTCTAAATGAATCAGATGCTGTTGAAAAGGCAAGGCAAAAAATAAAAGCCTGGAAGGACTCATTTACAGCCAAGATATATCCCATACAATGTCTGGAGGCAGAAATAGGCTTAAATTTGGGGGTAGGGACTACTATCCCTGCAAAAGCAGGAATAATGCCACTCCCATGCCTGACAGTCAATAAAACACATTATGCACCAAGAGGCTATAGTAACTTGGGAGATCAATAGATGAAAAGAATGAGTGAAAAACATAACTAAATATGAATAAATGCATCTGAGCACTGTAAAGATTTTATAATCTGTTACCCAAACCAAGATTCTGGAAGAATGGATCCTAGAGAAACAGGGAGAGAAATAGGGAGGAGAAAAAAGATACAATATAGTGACTGAGTAATTCTCCTTATACATAAAAAGTTTGGAAGGAGGGGAGGGGGGAATCACACAGCTTTAACCTCACATGGTGGTAAGCATGAATCCTGTGCTTCCTGTAGCTAGTCCAACAATAAACACATCTAAGAGAGAATAAGCCCATGTGACTGGGACAGGCACGTGTGCCTCACTGAAGGAGATGTCATGTAGATCACGGATAATTCATCTGATGTGGCATTTGCTCGGGTAACCGTGCAATTTTCTGTGAATAGCAAACTAAGTAACTGTGTAAAATCAACCATGTTCATTGCTCCCTTCTTCCCTGTGGTTGAATCAACATTTTGTTAATGCAGTATTTAACTATTTGATCCATTCATACTTCTCCCTCTCATTTTTAAAGCTGATCTCCCATTTATGAATTTGTACTGTATATGAGTGCACATTGAAATTCATTCAGACATTCTGCATTCATAGGAATGCAGAAAAGACAGACACATTCATAGACAGCATAAACACATCAGTGTGCCGGAGACAGCGATGGCATTAAGTCTCATCAAGGAATGCAGAGGCAGTGTTTCAGAAAATCCAACCATTAGTGGGCTTCCTGGGGGCTGACATTCTTTAATTCATCAAGGCATGCATCATACACAGAGACATCTCTGCTCCAGTCTAATCAGTTTTCCAATCTCAGTTCCAGTTCAGAGCATGGAGCTCATGTTCCATATCTGATACCTTGTGTCTCACTCATTGGCCATGCTGCATTACATCTGCTCTTCCCATCCTCTTTTTCAGTTTCTGTGCGCAAGATATGGGTTGTTGGCTGTCCTTCAGGGTGTGGATGGGTTGGAAATTTCTGATGCATTTTTTTTCCTATGAATATTTTGTAATTCAGTGAAAGATTCAAATTAAGAAAAGAAAATTATCATTGTTGACTGGATAAATGCTACCACTAAGTTTCCTGTCATAGCATACTTTTGCTTATAGTTTCAAGTGTACAATCACAAAACATACAATGTGATATATAGATTAGCACCACATTAGGATTTATGAAGTTTTCCTGATTTAATGTCACTTTGGTTTTTATTTAAATATGTACATAGAAAGCTCTGTAGCATTTAAAGTGTATTATCTATGACCACACAGATGCTTGAATTAAATATGTTTTTAAAAGCCTGCTTACCAGGTGGCCTTATTTTCTCACTCAAAAACAACCACACATGCACACAAAAATGCCTCACATGTTTTATCATAAAGTTGGTTTTCTATTTAAGTGATTAGGTAACATGTTCATTGCTTAAGCAGAAAAATGAAGGTGTGTACATGTCAAAGAATTTCAAAAGGAATATCCTGTAGGAAAACATTGCATCTGGGAAGCAGCAGGAAACAGACCAGACATCTGTCTCCTTTTTTCCAGTGCAGCAGTTATGCATTTGGCTAAATTACTTTGACTCTCAAAATGAGAGTTCTGCTTCTGCACAATAATTCACTGAATTCTAACTCATTATCAGGGAAAGGTCAAGTATTATGGCATTCATAAAACCAGTGATCCACTGTTTTGAACCTCACCCATGCATCAAACACCATGAAGGCTCATCAAGCAAGAAAAGCAGTTCCACACATTGAGTCACATGAAATGGGAGCCCACTTTTTTGCCAGCAAGTTGCATGATAGATAAAGTCTTATGCTGCATCTTACTTGCCATTCCCTTTGCCATTGCAGTATGTGGTTTCACGCATCATATACTGCAAGCTGATACTAATTGAGGGTGCACTGGCATGAGACTAGGAAGAAATACTAGTTCTATTGCTTTAGTAAAAGAACAGGATATGAATGAAAAAGTCCTGCACATGAAACATGACATGATATTCAGGTGTGATGTCTCTAGGCATTTTGCCTCAAAGATGCTTTAGTGAGATAACACTGACGAGAAACATTATTGTAGAGAAGCTAAGAAACAATAGTCATAATCCCACTGAACAATTCTGAACAAAGGTGCATTTAAAATCTTCGATGAGAGATACATAACCACACAGTCAGTCTGCTGGCAAACTGGCCAGTATTTCACACAAAGCAAAACTTGTGCTGACATTCCACTTGCAGTAAAGTGCCTCCACAAACATGCACTCATCTTAGACACTGTATGTCTTAAGAAGCATTTTAAAGTGTTTTCCCTGTACTGCAGCAATGACAAGGCCTGGAGGTGATTATACTAAGAAAGGACATCCATCCTCTGTAAAATCCCTATTGAAATCAAGCAAATCAGAGGTAGGCAAAGTTGGATCTCTTCCTCTGATTTCTCTTACCTGAAGGAGCAAAGCCATTACTTTGTAGAGAGGAGGCAAATTTTAATCTGAAAACACTAATAGTTCATGCCAATAGAATTTTGCAGCAACACTGATGCAATAAAAAGCAAACTTGTGCTTTGGACAGATCCTTAAGCATAGCAAGGCCTCTGCCTTTACAAAAATTTCCTGACTCTCTTTAGAACTTGATTTGGTTTGCTGTCATTTCCTAGCTACTGACTGGATGCCTTGACAATATAATAAAACTTTATTTCATTTTGAAGGTTTAGCATGTCATATAACAATAACCAGGTCACTCCCTCTAAAACACACAAAAATGCACAGAAAAAAAATAGAATTGCTTAGAAGGAAAGTCCTATTTGAGCTTCTACTCTTTGGCACCAATTATTCATCATGTGAATTACTTCTGGAAAGATTTTAAACTCATAACCCAGAAAATCCATGAGTATCTGTGAAATTATTCCACAGGTTTCAATTAGCTGTCTTGAGATACAAGTCAAACTAGTGATTTCCTCCCCCAGTGAAGCCCAGAAACTTTTTGTTATGACATTCATGAAACATAACCTGCACTTACAATGGAATGAAAGAGAAAAACAAGGCAAACATAAGATTACTTCTTTACTTACTGATAGTCTCCCTGCAGCCTTTCCTTTGATAGACTCAAGAGGGTTTTAGGTGGGCTTCAAAAATGCCCTCCAAAACTGCTGAAGATGAGGTTCCTGCTCCTTTTGAGAGCCTGCAGAACTAAATTTGATTGAAAACTTCAAGAAATTCATCCGTTGGAGAACAATTGCTGATACAACTCTTTTAAATATGGAAACCAATAGAAAGGTCTTTTCTATACATGACCAAACAGTGTGTGCTCACAGCCCAGAAAGCCAGCTGCATCCTGGGCTGCATCAAAAGGAACGTGACCAGCAGGTCAAAGGAGGTGATTCTCCCCTTCTATTCCACTTTTATGAGACCTCACCTGCAGTACTGCATAAAGCTCTAGGACCCCAAGCACAAGAAGGACGTGGACCTGCTTGAGCAAATCCAGAAGATAGCTACGTAGATGATCCAAGGGCTGGAGCACCTCTCCTATGGAGACAGGCTGAAAGAGTTGGGCTTGTTCTGCTTCTCTCTGGGAAGACCTAGTAGCAGCTTTCCAAGAAGGGGGCCTATAAGAAATCTGGAGAGGGATTTTTTTACAGAGGCATGCAGTGACAGAACAAGGGGGAATGACTTTAAACTGAAAGAAGGTAGATTTAGATTAGATATTACAAAGAAATTATTTATTGTGAGGGTGGTGAGACACTGGAATATGTTGCCCAGAGAAATTGTGTTGAAGGCTGGGTTGGATGAGGCTTTGAGCAACCTGGTCTAGTGGAAGGTGCCCTTTCCCATGGCAGGGGATTGGAGCTATATGATCTTCAAGGTTCCTTCCAACCTAAACCATTCTATGTTTCTGTGACAGCCAAATAACCAATAACTTAGGTAGTATCCATGCTCTACCTCTTAAAAATTATACCACCACCTTTCTGGTACCTTTTTAAAAGCCTAATACTAAAATCTAAGAGTTAAGTTCCAGCCAATTATATTTTTTATCATCTTTAGGTAATGCTCTCCCATATAAACTGAAGGTCATTATTTATTTCTGATTTCAGCATTTGAGAAAACTTAGACTTTGCTGGCTGTTGTCTTCCACTTGTATGTACAGAGGTACACACAAGAAAGGAATGAAATACCTAAAGTTCCTCTTAAAGAGATTCATACCAGCAGATCCTAACTTTTGCTGGGAACTCTCTAGAAGCAATTGAAATGTATGAGGGAAATACATAAACATAAAAGCTTCAGCTGGGCAAAATTTATGAAAGGACTGGGATCCTAAGTTGACCACATATTATTGCTGAATCCATTAATATTATGTTTGCAAAATGTATCATCAAATGATTCATAGATGTTTTGACAATTGGCTATATGATAACTTATGCTTTTATAAACTTCTAGAATGTACTAGATAACCACCTTCAACTGTTTTATAAATGAAAGTTTAACAACTGCAACTATGACCTTTAATTTTTACACATTAATTCTAAAGCCATGACAAATGCAGAAGCCTTTACATCAGTTAAAAGGTACATAGCCTGCAATCTCAAATAGAATCTAAGATGGAACTCCAGGGTTTGGGTTTCTGTTTCTCAAACACTAAGAATTAACTTTTTCTCATGTTGTCTGAAAGAAGCAGATTTTCCCTCTTTCAAACAAGGAGGCCTGTGGGCTCAGAATAGAAGAGATGGATTAAATGTCGACTGAAATATTTAATGGCCTTCAGGAAGAAATACAAATGCCAGGTGCTAAAGTTCCAGAGGCCTGTAACCAGTATTCAATGAAATTGAAATATTGCAAATAGTCTCCTACTCTTTGGCAGATGTTGCAATGATGTTGTTGCATTTTTTTGTCTTCCACACTCACATATTTGTTCTCTGGACATTCCTCATATTAAGCTCATGTTTGTATCTGTCGTTTGCAACAAATCTCTAAGGCAACCATGGGGCTGGGCAAATAGTTTCACTTCGCACAAGATAATAAGTAATTCAAAGCATCTATTTTCTTAAGCAAACAAGTCATCTACACATACAATCATAGAATCATAGAATAGTTAGGGTTGGAAAGGACCTTAAGATCATCTAGTTCCAACCCCCCTGCTATTGGCAGG
>JASSUY010047616.1:23879-36256 GCA_032466535.1 Forpus xanthops
AGCATTCACAACTTCCCTGGGAAACCCATTCCAGTGCCTCACCACCCTTACAGTAAAGAATTTCTTCCTCAGATCCACTCTGAACTTCCCCTGTTGAAGTTTGAACCCGTTAACCCTTGTCCTATCACTACAGTCCCTCATGACGAGACCCTCCCCAGCATCCCTAAAGGCACAAATACTGGAAGGCTGCTATGAGGTCTCCATGCAGCCTTCTGTTCTCCAGGATGAACAGTCCCAACTCTATCATCCTATCTTCATAGGGGAAGTGCTCCAGTCCCTCAAGCACTGTAGTTTATAAGAGTCCAAGAAAAACAAATCAGTGTGTCCAGCTAGACAGTAACAACTTGATCCTAAAGCTCTGCAGCTCCCATTAATTTACAGGGTCAGGACTGAACTTCAGGGGCATGTAAAACTCAGCCTGCTGCCAAACATCCACCCATTGAAACCACAGGGTGAGGAAAAGACTGATTAACTGCAGGTTTTCTCGCCAGAGAATGCACATAACATGTAATTTCAAATAAGGTGAAATTCATTTCTGTCCAAAGTCTGGTACCTTTACATTGCAGGTGCATCTCATGCAGGCTCCAAGAGGGAATGATCGAGAGTTTAAGTCAGTGGACAGACCACTTAAAAAATCACATGATAGAAAACAACTTTATTCCCCACTAGGCTAAGGTGAAGCTGTTTTCCTCCCAGTACAGACCAGAAAGCAAGGGCTTCATCCTGGTAAGACCTGAGCACCTGCGACTCCTGAGCTTGACAGGATGAGTCTAATTCACCAATACACAAAATAAAACTGTCTGATGTCCCTTCAGGTGCATGGAAACAACAACACTGACAAAACTAATCTTTCTGAATGCCCATTTGTAATGAGAAAAGCACCTCTGCTACAAAATTTCCAGTTATACTGCAATTCCTAAGAGATCAGAGCAGAATTAAACTAGAGCTCTCAGGACTTTGACAAATCAACTCTCAAAGGATTTCTGCATTTGAGACCCTGGAGACAGAGGGAATTGAAGCAAGCTATGCTGATCTGAGTCAGACTCTGATGATTAAAAGTAGGAGTGTGCTGTCATGGTTGAGCTGTGGCCAGCACATAACTCCTCATACAGTACCAGCAGTACCACAGAGCCCAGAGCAGCTAAGAGGTGATACTGGTGCCGCAGCAGGACTGCCAGCCAGCCACAGTGTTTCCAAAGTCTTAGTGAAGCTTTCTACTTACCTGCTCCATTGCTCCCCAAGCTGCAATGAACACATGGCTTTATGGCATGGCTTGTGCACTGTTCAACCATAACGCCTCCAGCCAATATTGCTGCTCTGAGCTCCTGCATAGAAGATTATTTGAAGAAAAAGGATAGTTTATTAGAAAAAAAATTTCAATTGATTGATATGTTTTGCTTGGAAAAAGGGGGTGTTTGTTCTGCCTCACACGCTGTAAGCCTCGATACTCACCCAAAGTGCTGCTGGCAGTTTTTGACTTGTAATATACACTTGCTCTTTTGCTGAAGTACAATCACACACCACGATGCTATTCTGGAACTGAACAGCTTAAGGCAGTGCTTCTTCCAAGCTTTGCACATGTTTTTGGACAGCTTAAGACTTGATCCTGCAAGCACCTCACTTGCCAAACAAGACCCCCATTGAAATTGGCTTACATCCTAGACTAAGAAGAATTGGGCCCTCAACATTTTCTTCAGTTTCATCATTTTCCTGCCTTCTGTGTATTCAGGTGTTACTAATTTCTAACTCAGCTGGTGCCTATGCTTAATGCTAAGACAGTGATCCCAGAAATATCTGAGAAATAGGATAACAGTATGTTTGCAAGCCAGTTGCAACGATGTCAATGGAATCCTACTGACCCCACAAAAGACACTATTGACTCTGAACTCCAATACTCTGAAATCCAAATATGCATGTTACCCAGAGTGTTTGCAGAACAAAGAAGGGTCACTTAGCTTACCAGTAACAGTACCGAATTACCAGTCGGCAAAGGTCTCATCTTTGATATTTGTCCCTCTCTTGGGGCAAATCCAGAACCTGCTGAAACTTTAGACCATCTTGTGGCAAACATATGTCCCAACTGTGTCATCTACTCCTCCCATGAGAGAGGCATCAAGGGTGCAACATCACTCTTCTAGAAGCTGTTTTATATAACTTCACACTACATGGCAGAACAAGAACAGAGGTAGGTTTCAGGTTCCACAGCAAGAAACATCTCAAATGGTCACAATATACAACAAGGTAACTTATTCTGTCCTCAGTAAGAACTCAGCAAAGGTCCTTCAGCATGAAGGAAACCTTGCACAGTTAAATGCAGACGGGAGAAGCAATATTCTAGAAATGTTAGCTGATCCAGCAGTGTAGACTGCTTAATTCCATAGAGCTACTCAACGTATCAGCCTATACACCTGATATCAGTTCTTCTCAGGACACTGAGACGACCATCCAGGTCTGACGGAATGAGCTTCAAAGTCACCAATAACATTAAGTTTTTGAAATATCTATACAGTGTGCAATGACAGGAGACACAGTGTCAGTGGCTGCATACCAGAACTTGCTGAGAGAGTATACTTCAGCTGAGTTAAACAGAAGACCAAAGTGTTTTCACAGAAGTATTCAAGGGCGTCAGCAGCAAACAAGCTTTCCACTTGGTACTCAATAACATCCTGGATGCCACTATGGTCACAAAAGCAACTTCATTTAAGACATCAGCAGTGTTGAGGTGTCATATTCGGTGG
The DNA here is from genome assembly GCA_032466535.1 of Forpus xanthops. Taxonomy (NCBI): domain Eukaryota; kingdom Metazoa; phylum Chordata; class Aves; order Psittaciformes; family Psittacidae; genus Forpus; species Forpus xanthops. Next base: position 26,618 of record JASSUY010047616.1, read on the forward strand.
CTTCATTTAGTGCCACAAGAACCATCAGATTGTCCTTAAACTATTTTATTAATGAGATACTTTAAAAGGAATAGCCAAACTAAGTCTGAACTCTACTGCTAAAAAATCCTGAAGTCTGATTAGTAAATGGATTAATAAGGTTAGAAAAGACCAGATTGTTAGTCACATCTAATAGTGCATCTTTAGATAACGATTGTAAAAGGAATAAATCATTCTCAGCTGAATTTTGTTGTTGTTGTTGCTATATTGGAGGAGGAAATTTTCAATTGTCTCACAGGACAGAACAAGCTTTAGCTGATTGATTTTTTTGATTCCAGAAGATCTGCGGATGTTCATAAACTATAGATTCAGCAGGGTGCTTCCTATCGCTTAGGTCTAGACAAATTCACAAGTCTTCCTGACTCTTGTAAAGCTGAAGTCCAAGTATGCATTATTTCCTCCCCTAGCTCCTCTTCAATTGCTGGTTTCTTTTGGAAAGATAACCGGTGAATGAAAAGAAGGGCCTATTACAGGTGGAAGGAGAGTCTTCTCAACTTAGGTACCACTTGAAACCCAAACAACTCTGGCATGACCTTGATGGGCTTCTCAAACATGATATGTTAAATCCATTGCATTTGAAAGAGAATAATCTACAAGGAGCAGAGAAAAGAGAAAAAATTGAGTGCAGCCTCGGCAAGTTTGCCAATAACACCAAGTTATTGGTGTGGTTGATGTGCTGGAGAGAAGGGATGCCATCCAGAAGTATCAGACCATAACAGACCTGAGAGATGTAGCTATGTGAACCTCATGAGTTCATGAAAATTCATGAAATTCTAGACATTGTAACACAACCCACCTGGTTTGCAGATGCTGGTATGGAAGGAGGAACATCTTCCATAGGATCTGTATCACCTCTGCCAGATCTGTGCAAATATGCAATAGTTTAGAAAGTATACCAAATGCCTATATTTAGTTAGGTGATTGCTCTCCAGATAGATGACTGCTGTAGCCACAGTTGGAGCCATTGCTCATTGTAGTATTTTTACAAATATTTGCCTTTTCTCTAGACACTGGCACAAGGAGAATAAGACCCTTTCCTTACAGTAGAGAACTGGTATATAAACTCCTGGTTAGCCTGGAAGGTGGTACATATGAACCAGGATGTAATGATTTGGTTCAGGGTCCGATCTTGCATGAGTCTTTGTGGAATTTGATTGCTACCAGACGTGTTAGGGTTTTGAGCTTTATAGCAAAATTTTTGCGTGTAGTTTAGCAACTAACCAGATTGACTGCTCTGGGCAGATGTTTCCTTTTCTGAAGCAGGAGGAATGTCCTGTGATCAACATTGTGACAACCTTTGCACAACGATTAGAGGTTAAAGCACTAGTATAGGCAATATCTCATTCCCTGCTCCCTTCTGTGTTTTTTCAGAGCACTGGAAGCTTAGGAAAAAACAAAGCAAAACAAAAATTCATAAGGAGTTTGAGGATGAAACAAACTGCAACAGATGAGAGACTCCACAGCTTCCATCTTGTCAAGAGGGCTAGGATAAAAATAAAGGTCACAGATCCTGAACAGGAGCACAAGGAGACATGTGTTCCAAAGGACATCAGTATTCAGAAAACTACAATGCCACTGCCTTGAAGGCATCTGCACACCTACCAGGAGATCCACATTGACTTTTATTTGGATAATTATTTTTCTTGAAAAGTCTCTTTCGTACATCTGAAGAACAGAATTATTGGCACGTCCTGTTAGAATGAAACAGAGGTACCATTGTCATAGAGCTGCTTTAAAAAAATTCCTAGACTGAAAGAAAAACAACTGGAGTCACAGTTGGATCAAAAGCAACTGAAGCTCTTGGGCTTGCATCCATTAGCTAGAGGTGAATTGAAATAAACTCCCCATTCCACAGAGCTTTGGCAATCTCGTGGGAACTATACTCACCTCCAAAGCTACAAATAAATAAATAAAAGCAGCAAGCCCAGACCTCCCACACCATCCATTTGACATTAGAGTCCACACTTGGGTGGTCCAATTCGTAAACCAGCTTTTTATGACAGTGGAAAACACTAAATCATTCTTGTGAAAACTGAGTATAGTTCCCAAAAAGATAGGAAAAAGAAACAGAATATAAGCAATAGTTAAAGCCAGTTAAGTACTGAAGGAAGGAGCTGAATGAAAGAAACCATTTAAAATTAGACTTGCATTGGGTACTCCATACCTCCAGTGCATTTTGATTCACTTTGGCACCTCCAAAGCGCCTCTCATTTTTTGGAACATCCAAGTCCACAATAATATTGGCCAGGACAGACTCCTGCCCCTCAATATAGAACCTCAATGATTCCACATTTGCTGAGTGTCAAACACCTGGTATCCTCTGTAAAAGAGTGATAAAATTTGATGAGACCCCTTCTTTCTCCTGCTGACATACACTTTCCAGAAAAATGGCTGTTGCTGAGGGGAACTGCCAAAAGCTGCGTGATTCCATTTTTTCACCTTATCCTCAGGCTGTAGGTAGTGCTTTTGCATTTCTCCATCACCATTATTTGAACAAGCACTTTTAATTCTCCCTAGAATAGCCTACATCTGCAATATGACAGCACAAACCTGGTAAAGTCCTTCTTTTAGCTCTGATTACAAAGCTTAACTGGAGCACATTTAACTGTAGGGCTAGAGGCTCACAGCTCACTACCAGAGCTTATAGCTAAAAACTACAATCATGAAACAAAAATGAATCTCAGAAGAGGGATTAAGTTTATTCAGATAAAACAGGAACAAAAGATTTACTGTTTAGAGCTTGACTTAAGGGGGATTTGTAACAGCAGCCCTTATCTCTTATATGAACTGATGTGGGACTAAATACCATGACGGCCAATTCCACATTTTCACTTATACCACTGGTCTGATGGTGAATATATCTATGGATCATAAAGATTGCTTTCAGTTGCTTAATCCTATCTACCAAAGAGTTAACACTGATGAATGTCACTTCCACCTCCCCTTCCACATATGCACTTCCTTGCCTTCCACGCTCACATGGATCTCTGAAGTTCCTTGTGTTCAACAGATGCTGCACTATACAAAGGCCTAATTTCAGACGAGGTCTCAGGTGCCTACAAGAAAGTCACTCCTTGATGCAAATTCCAAAATTCATCTGGTCTTCCTTTGTAGCACAGCTGACCCTCCTGCAGTCTGAATTTTAAACATTCATATTTTAATTTCCCATTGCTTTTCTAAAAATGCACCCATATTATGACATACACGGTATAATGTTATCAACCAAAATGGAAATACACCTATAATCACAGTGTATATATTCTGCATATGTAATACATATATGTTTTATTTTATCTGTCAATAAATACAGAAAAGAATATCTTATTCTCTGTTCTATCAATTATCTTATATTGCAAAATAAAGCTGAAGAGACTGATAGACAGCTTTGTTTGTTAGCACTTTTAAGGATGCATGGCTACTTTGGAAATCACAGTTGTATAAAGCACATATAATATTCAATTTAAATGATGCATAATATCATGCCATCAGAGACTGATGAAACCCATCTATCTGAAAACGCTCTCCTCAGTTTATCCTGGGACCTCAAAGACACTGAAGTGCCATCTAACTACAGCCAGTCTCATATTTGATCTGTCTCATGTATAGACTGTATATAGGTCTTTGTATTTTGTTGACAGTAAAATGACCAGTTACACAGCTTAATTTTTGTCATAATGGCAGGTGCCCAAAATAGGAATTAACCATATGAATTGTATGTAAGCCTAATTATTGTGACTACGTGGTCAAAGCCCACTTACCCTTACTGCAGCAATTATTTCAGGCTAAACAATGGAGAGAAACAGCTGAAAGGGGACAAAATTTTTGTTGACTCCTTAGTCTTTCAAACACATGCACTGGATAAGAAACCAAATTTGAAAGACAGGAGATAGGGAAGTAAATGGCAGGGCAAGTGAATTTTTTTATTGTATTCTTTTAGGAATCTCCATTAAGGATTTGCAGTCCAACAGACACTGTACCAATCCACTGGTCAGGTAGCTATGCCATGAATACAACTACACCATCTGGCACACAGACAATGTAAGCAGAAAAAACATGCTACTAATTAGGCTCAGCTAAGCACCAAGCTCCTGGCTTCAGTGAAAACTAAAGCTGTGTTTTGGAAACCAGTGAATATTGGAAGAGGGGGAAGTTTACCTGACAGAACTTAGGATCCCACACCAGTGAAGGAACCAAAGCTCCGGTAACAGCTGAGACCTCAGAAGTGGTTCTTGGTACAACTGACCTGTCAGAACAAGAATCATAAGGCTGTAGAGCAGCTAGGCTGTTTTTGGTATTCAAACTAATTCACATAAAGATGGAGAATGGAATGAGCAGGCTGGGTGCTAAGCACTCTATCACCTTTTAGGAACCTAGACACATGGAAAAGTTGTGTGCTGTCTTGCAAATATGTTTTCAGTGCAACCAAGAAGACAGATATCATTCAGAGAAACAGACATTTATCACAGAACTAACAGTATGATTACCTGTTGTTTCTGTACTAGCTCTTTTGTTAACCTGGTTTCATACCTTATTTGACCTTGTAGTTTGTTCTTATACCACAGGCAGATGCTATTCACAATGCCTCATGTTTTATTCCTATATTATAACCAGCAGAAGTCTGCTGATCATTAGTAAATGTACTTATTCATGCACTAGAGACTGCTGTCTTCCATTCTCACACACACACTTCAAACTAAGACTAGTTAATCTATCACGATCTCAGGGATGGAGAACAAAGAATGCACTGAAGAAAACTTACAAAATTTTTCCTTTCACATAATCATCTCAAAGGCAGCTGCCTGATAAAGAAGTATTAACACAGTGAATACTTTGTTAATTTAGACATACTAGCACAGTTAACTCAAGCGTCAGTCCTAGACATGCTGTACTCTCTGCTGCTAAAATAGGACTTTCCAGTAACTTCTGTTTACTGAAAGACTTGCTTAATGAATCCAGCCCTGGATTTCTCATGGAACCTTGCTAATAATAGTGAACAGGTCCAGAAGACTGCAATCATTTGGGGTCATTTATCTAACAGCATTAAACAGAGCAGGAATGTAGCAAAAAGTCCAATCATGCTGGAACCCAAAAGTTCATGCAAAGGTAACCAAGAGTCCCCTGACTAGTAGGACAAATGAGAGGTGGATTGAGGCAGTAATAGGAAAATAGTTTGCCCTTCTCCCCCTCTCAGTGATGACAGAGACTTCAGGCTCTAGCCCTTTCCTGTTCCCCCCTGCCCTTAACTCTAAAATTTTCCTTCCTTTTTTGAAAAATTTACAGCATCTGGAGTCCCAGACATCAAATATTGTATGGTTTAATACATTTGAACTATAAGCTGCCTTTATACTGAGAAAACAAGAGCTTGCTTGCACAGAAGTTTTACCAGTACAATATACGAATACAAGCTAAACTCACCTAACAATGTAAGAACAAAGGTATATTTAGCCCAATCACTTTTCAGTCTGGCTTGATGTCCTCTCTCACATACATCTAATTGAAGAAAGCCCTTGGTGTCACTGCAGAAAAGTAAGTACAAGCAACTCACATCTTACATCAGTGTTAAGATTTTGGGCAAATTCACTCTTCCAGGCCCAGATGTACTAGAAAAAGAGGTCCATCTTTAGGGAGTACCATTCCAGTAATTTACCACAAAGCATTCAGATGATTACAGGTTAATTCTCTTCAAGTAGAATTAGGTTAAACTAAGCAGTTAAGATAGTTGACCTCATGTAACACAGAAGATGCATTTTGTTATTGAAAGACAGAGGTATAAGTTTCTTTAATCACTCTTTGATAAAACTGATCTGAAACAGTAAACAAAAACTGCCCTCTTCTTTCTCTAAGACTGAGACTAGCTATGCTTTCCTTCAGTAAAACATTCTAGAAAATTAGGGGGGGGAAAGCTGCATATGCAAACCAATAAAGAGATAACTTTCTGAACGTATCAAAGCAATTGGCCTTGATCTATTTTTGGTATGGACTTCTGAAGTCAACTGGGCATCAGTGGAGAAGTTTCTCACACAAAAAGCCACTATATCACACTTCTGTTGCATTTCAGCACTTGTAAGTTTAGCTTGGTTTTGGTAGCAATTTTAAGAAGTAGCAGGGAGCTCTTATGATATTTACAGTACAAAACTTGTGCTGGAATGGAACAACAGCAACAATATAATTTTATTTGCTTGAAAACACATTTTTATATCCACTGTTAATCAGAAGAATTAATATTTCAAGTAATTATGGATATAAACTAGGTTGTAAGAAGCATATTCCTTCACTCCATCCTTCCCCTCGTTTTTATACCGATTTCAGGTCCAAATCTTCCTAGTTTTGCTCAATCATCATTTGGACAGAAGTCTCATCAATCTCCCCATTTGTCCTGAAAAACATTCGGATAGGGATGCTGCTTTAGCACTAGAAATGTAATGAAAGTCAGCTTGGAAATACACTGGCAATATTTGATGCTTTTTAAGTGTGAACCATTTGTTCCTTTCCTGTGGGTGACCCTTTTCCCTGAAAAAGCAGTACAGCTTCTTTTTGTGGTAAGATACCAAAAAAAACCCCAAACAAGCAAGCAAACAAAAAAAAAAAAAAAGAAACCCAAACTCACTACAAACCAAAAAAAACCACAAATAAACAAACTGAAGCCAATAGATCTTCCAGGGGGGCAAAGAGGAAAAAAGTGAACAGAAGGCCATATTGACTTTTGGAATTTTACTTTCAAAATATACAATCACTCAAAAGGCACATCATCTGTACAACTGACAGCTAAAAGTTTATCCCTTATTATAAAAGAAGCTGATGAAGTGCAGATGGCAGCTTGTGTATCGAGTTGGCTGCTTTATAAACTGTAATTATAGAGGATGCAAAATGGATCACCTCATCCATCTGGAATAAAAATGGGATTGTCACTTAGCAATTTTGTTCTATATAGAACAGCAAAATAGCTTGCCCATCCCTACTTTTTGCCATGGCAGGGGTTTGACAGTGAAATAAAAAATGCAGAGCCCAGATTATCTTTTATTCACAGAAGCATTAACCACTGGAAAGATAAAACCTGCCCAAGGAATCATTTCTCCTCACTGACCTCATGCTTAGGCACTGCTTGGAATGAAATCAGCTTTGGAAAAAGTCATCCATAATTGAAAACAAATGGTGACAATGCACAAAAAAGAAACACTAATAACTGACTTGTAGCTCCAAGACAGTTTCCCAAGCTCCTTGAAAGCCTCAACCTTTCCTAAATAAACAGTATCTAGTGACATACTCATCACCACTTGCCAGATTACTGTCATGCGTACATCACACATCAACCCCTGGATTCATTTTTTAAAAGTCTAACATGAATACTGTCCTCTTTTTAGCTATGTAAACTCCAGCAACAAAGGTCTCACCATAAAGTCCACAGTACAGAATACAACACAAATGGTTAAGGATCATGGAAACACACCTATTAGGACTCAAATCCCACTGACATGAAATGATCTTAGGCTTTGTGATACACATGCAAGTAATGACTCAATTACTCAGCATTTACTTGTATACTTACATTCAGGAGGTAGCTCAGGGATTAACAATAAATAGCTACCAGATTTGTAAAACTAGTATTATAAAACTTAAAAGATTATTTGGTGATGTCACTACTGTTGGAGGCAGGGAGGGGTATCACACAGAGTAAATACAACTTATGCTTTGGCAAGAATGCCAATTAGATCATTTTTTGAAATAGAAAAAAAAGCTTATGGATTCCAACCAAAAGAACAATCTGATTTCTTCTGTAACTTCTGGTGAGCACCTTGATAACATAAATAAGAACTCAAAATCACCTGCATCATCAGAAAACAGCTTATTTTGCACAAATATACGTGGCAAAGGAAAGAAAGTTACATTTAAGTCACCAGAAAAAAATGCCCAAAAGCATTTGAGTTTTCAACTGTGACTCATTTAGCACTATCCCATTAATAATTCTAGTTTCATTCGGTCAATCATCTGTTACGTTTCACATCCAGGCAGAACAAGTACAGAAATTCTATATTTCTGCTTTGGCAGTACCTTGCGTCCATTTTGGATGACTACAGAGTTGAACAACACCACTGAATTTGGCTCAACAAATTATTAACATAGCTGAAACATTTGCCAAAAAACACACACTCATGTTTACTCACCATCAAAGAAAGAACTGGATCTGGAGAAACAGGGAAGAAGGCCTGTCTAAGTAACGGCCATCTTGCCACCTTCTAGCAAGTCTTCGCTGTAGTAATAACGTGTTTTAAGTAAAAGCACCACCTCTGCATCAGATTTATCTGTCATTAATCTACTTGCACGTTTTTAGCCTTCATCGTTGTGATTACAATTGGAAAGTATGACCTAGGTGTACACAATGTACTGAACTCTATCCAAGACTGCAAAGAGCCTTCAAGTACAACCATGAGTACAGAAACTTCACAATGAATCTACTGGAAGCCCTAGAAAGCTACAGAGAGAGTGATGAGAAGCTAGTCACTTCCCAGACAACTGCTGAATGAAGGGAAGAGGGCTGTAACCAAATGATTCGGTATGAGATATAGCTCAGATTCAACAGTTCCTGGGCACAGCCTATCCACTCTGTTCTTCCACATCCAGCCATGCAAGATCATTTCTGAAAAGCCACGTTAAAATTTCAGGCTTTAAGCATGAGCAAGACAGACACTGTATGTCAACAGCTCTGTGTTTACTGCACTACCTTGCACCACACTCGGATTGATGCAGAATAATTCCTTTTCTTCCTGGGAACAGAACTATGTTGCATGATCTTTCACTTAGTAGAGGATAAAGGCTAGGTACGTCATTACTGCAAAACAGTAGGTGCATAGTAAATTGGGGGCATCAAAAACTAATACAAACCTCACACCACTGAAAAAATATAGCAGAAGCAAACCAACCAGACAGGACTTTCTGGAAAACCAAGTTTCCTTCAAAAAACTTCTATAAATACCAACACATGGTACATCTTGCTGCCATCACTTCAATGCTGCTACTGGATAATTCTCAGGGCAACTGCAGCTCTGAGTTTAGGAACCTGTTTTTAATCCTGCCTTGTGTGTGACTTAGACACTAAATACAGAAATCCATAAACATATTGGCATCCTGTCATGCCCCTTTAAGAAAATAATCAGATGGTCAAAAGTGCAGTCTTGAGGCCCTGGCAATGAAAAGGTATTAAAAGTGATCAAGCACCATAATTACCCAGCTACATTTTCCAAAAACTGGTAATGTTCAAAATAAATTTTCTGTACTTGAATAATAAAATATTTCATTAAAATATTTTCACTTTTATTAGTCAGTTTTAATAAAAGTTTGTTTGCATTCAGCTCTGCAATACCTGAGAGATACAGCCAGTCCAAACAGTAAAACAGGAAAGCTGTTAAAACGGTAATACACAATTCCATCTTGTAGCAGCAACAACAAATTGTACATCATGGGTTCAGCAGCAGCAGCCAGTTTTTCCTTTAAGTAGTAGCTGGTACAGCACTGTGTTTTGGATTTCCGGCTTGGGAACAGTGCTGATAACACCAGTGTTTATAGTTATGGCTTAGAATGTTTAGGCTGACCAAGGACTTTCTG
>JASSUY010047619.1:0-11842 GCA_032466535.1 Forpus xanthops
CCTAGGAGCTGGAACAGTGCTGTATTTTGGCTTTGGTGTGAAAATAATGCTGATAACACATGCATGATTTAGTTGTTGCTCAGTGGTACTTACTCTAATCAAGGACTTTTCAGTCTCTCATGTTCTGCCAGCAAGCTGGGGCACAAGATGCCAGAAGGGAGCAGAGGCAGACACATGACCCAAACTAGCCAAAAGGATACTACAGCATTCTATGCCCGGTATACAAACATGAGGGTTTTACCTGGAAAGGCCAACTGCTGCACAGGATGGGTTGGATATCAGTCAGCAGGTTATGAACAATGGTATTGTGCGTCACTTGTGTTTTCTGAATTTTCATTTCTCCTTATTTTGTTGCTTCCAATTATTAATATTAGCATTCCTATTGTTCACATTATTTCTGTTATCATCATATTTTACTTAACTTTAATTATATGCACAAGAAGCCAAGAGGGAACACAGCCAGGACAGCTGACCCAAATCAGAAAAAGGGGTATTCCATACCATAGAATCTCATGAGAGAAATGGGGGGGGGGAGGGGCAGGGGAGTTGTCTGTCAAGGTCTGACCACTGCTTAGGTCAGGTTGGACATCTGTCAGTGGGTGATGAGCAATTGTATTGTGCATCTCTTGGGTTTTATTTCTCTCTCTCTTTTCATTATCATTATTTCTATTATTATTATTGATTATTGAAATTATTAAACAGTTCTTATCTCAACCTGCGAGTTTTACCTTCTTTCAATTGTTTCCCCCATCCCACTGAGGCAGGGGGAAGGGAAGAATCAAGTGAGTGTCTCCATGGTACTCAATAGGCAGCTGGGATTAAACCACTGCAAAGACCTTAATGGTTACTTTTCTCACTTAAAATTCCATTTGATATATACATTTCAAGCCCCAGTCCAGTTTTGCCAGATATCGAGGTTGAATATTTAGCATTGCAAATTAAGATTTCAGGTTTGGAAACTGTAATTTACTTTTCCTTATGTTCAACTTCAGTTATACAAAGTTAGTAAAAATATCAGGGAAGGGAAAGAAATTTATATGTGCTCATGAATAAAACATTCTGGTTCTTTATCCTTCACTTGTTGATATGTCTTTAAGACATTCCAAAAATATCTAATCATAAATGGCTTATCTTGTACTTGAAATGCATTGTATGTTAGTAAACCCTGTTCTGTGTTCACTTTATGAAATTGTTTTCCAGAGAAGTAATTTTATAAATAATGGTCAAATTTTGAAAAAGCTTTGTTCATGTTCCCAGATTAGAAAGAATGCAGTTATTTGGAAGTGAGTCAGGGGAGCTTCCTGCTATAAGCAGGTGTCACTCACTTTTTTTCTGCCTCACTGTGTATGAAATAGGTTTCCATCCAAAGGAAACTCTTCAGCACAAGGTAATTTATTGAGTAAATATTGGTTCGTAAAATTTTGGAGTATTGTAAATCATCAAAAAAGAAATATTAATACATTAAACATTTCATAAAGTAATTTTACAAGTGAAGCTTCTACTAAGGGAAGGAAGGAGGCATAAAACCAAATCTGGTATAGTAGTTTTTGTTAACTCTTCTATTTAAGTTGATTCCTCAGGATAAAACATATCATTCACACAAGTCACCCAGGGGAAAATTCAGACTTCTATTCTTCTTTCTTCCACTCAGGCTTTTTCTTCACATGCAGTCTAATCTGACAGAATTCACTTCAAGTTTTACCATTAACTTCAACAAAATCTTTCATGTAATTCCACCTTTAGAGTGATATTTGACAATTTATACTTAGTCTGAAAATATTTTTTTTTATTTTATTGAGGTTTTGTTTTATTTTTTCTTTTCAGCTAGGAACAACTATTCATTTTTGTGATATGATTTGTATCCACACGTGATCACTGTTCCCCCACATACCTGTATCATCTCCTCTGATTTAGGTTTGCTCATTGCAACTGTATTAACTTCAGGGAACTTCAGGTAACACATAATCATGAAATGGCAAAGAAATGGATAGATTGATATTATCCTCATTTCCCAAACTTCTAACATATAATTATTTATACTTTGATCAGGGGAATGATCAAAAATTACTAGTGTTGTGCTGCTAAAAGTCTTGGTGAAATATTTTGGTGAGCTATAACAGTTCTATTAAATCAGACTCTAAGAATCCTCAAGACACAACAAAGTCTATTAGCATTCACAATCTATATTAATGTAAATATTACATGGCAATAAATGAAGATTATTAAAGATCTTCAGTTTCTACCATGCTGGATTCAATTTTGGTTTACTGCTTAAATATTCACAATTCTACACCTAGTGGTATGCCAGTTTGCCAAAAAAAAAAAAAAAAGATTCTTCTTTCATAATAATTCTGGTGTATTGCAAATTATATTTCAATTATGAAAGAAAAGTGAACTTGATCAATTGTCTGTCCTCAAGATAATCTTGCAATGTCTAGAACTTGTACAATGAAAGGAGAAAAAAAGCCAGAAAAAATGCTGCCTTGGATAATGCAGGAAATTATGTCAACTAACATTTTCCTTAAACCTGAAGAAATACTAGGACTAACTGGGGGAAAAATCTGTGAAATTGCATGTGAAGAGGATGATTTATAGATGTTGTTTTGTCTTGGGATTTCCTCTACAATTATGCAAAGTGCAAAAAAAAACCCATGCCATCTAAAAATATCCCAAACAGCTGAGTGTTATCACATTGTTTATTATATCTAACTATTCTTACCAAACTTTGACTGCTTTATCTGAAGAGAATTGATGCATAAAACCCCTTTGTCATAGTGTTATCATGAGATAGTGATGTCCTAGAACAGTTGATTTATGAATAATTTGTTAAAATAAGAAGTATTTTAGTGAAATATGTGAATTGTTTATTAATTTAAAACTGGTTTTAAAGATATGCACTTTGCAAAAGGATTATACAATTAACTTTTGCAAAAATTCTTCCTCTGGTTTTGAAAGGAGATAAAGTTTTAATACTGCACAATTAGCCTGCAAGAGAAGAATTTTGGTTCTGATCAAATCAAAGCAGGTTCACTCTTCAAGTCCAACAAATTAATAAGCTTTTTTCTGAAGCTGGAAGAAGTGCATCTCTTTGAGAACATTCAGAAAGACATCTGTTGAAAATAGAAATACTAGAAAAGCGCATCAGAAATAGAAAAATTACTTAATGATGGTACATTTTAGAAAGAATTGAAAGAATTAGTCTAAGTTGGTTTTGCTTTTGACAGGAAGTTGGACCAGATGACCTCTAAAGGTCCTCTCCAACCCATATGATCCTGTGATTCTAAATGTCAAGAAAAAAAGAATAAAACTAAACCATAGAAAGTCAAAGAAAATAGTCCCTAGGAATAAATTCACTAACTCCTCTTCCTCAAAACCCAATAATTTCAAAAAAAATTTAAGTGAACCACAGTATATAAAGGCTATTACATCGAACATTTCTGATGGGACTGATAAAAAAATCAATTTATTCATACATGACTTAAGAAGAAAATTACTTTGTTCTTCCCAAATACTTTCTGAAGGTGCTTCAAATTATTTCTAATATATATTTAAGCTCAGATATGCTCATTTAAAGGCTAACTTAAACTCAGTATATACTTAAGGCAAGAGCTTGATAGTGATGAAGAAAACAGCTTTAAAGACAGCAAACTTAAGCATCATGACATGAAAAAATGTGAAGTGCCTGGATTTACAGCCAGTGTGGTAGAATTTTTCTGCAAGGAATCAAAAGTTGAGGGGGGAAATTGATTTGTAATTTCACAAAAGAAGACTATAAATTCAATGCAATGTGCAGAAAATGTTAGATCCTCTTGGGCAGCTGGGTACCTTATATTCACTCACAATGTAAAGTGTGACACCTGGAAAACACATAGATCTTTTAATAGATAATTAGATTAAAATAGATATTGTCTTCAAATTTCCAACAATCTAAAACACAAAATTTGGTAAAAATGAGGGAAAAGTGCAGACCACATGATAGTACCAAACTAGCAAGAAACTATTTTCATGTGTAGTTTCTCTTTCCGCAGACACTATAGGGAATCCTAAGATAGTAATGGCTAGCTACTGTTATCTATTAAAATGAATAAATGAAAGAAAGAAAGAAAGAAAAGGGGGGAGGGAGGGAGAGTAAGACAGGGAAAAGTGGAAGAAAGGAAAAGAGCTATATTCTAGCATCTTTGCAAAATAGTGCATATCCTTGAAAGTACTAAAACTGTCTTAGCACATTCCTTTTACAGCCTTTCAGACACAATTGTTGTCTTTCATAGGCCAGAACTCCAAAAACTTAATTTAGATACTCATATCTCTATTGACCTAAATAATACTGTATATTTAAATTACCTCATTAACTTTAATTCACTATTTGTGGAGAAATAAAACAGACAAGAATAGCAAACAAGTATTTATATATAATGAACAAAACTTTAGGCAGTACCAATTTCTATACTGCTTTCTTAAAAGAATAAATAAAAAAGTGATTATCAAATTGAAACAGATTGTTTTAATTTATGTATGGAGATGTTCTTCTTAAGCAAAAGTAATTGATATAACTTTGTGTTATGATTTGGAAGCACTTCATTAAAATGACAAATTATACCTGAAATTAACAGAATCATAGAACAGTTAGGGTTGGAAAGGACCTTAAGGTCATCTAGTTCCAGCCCCTCTTGCAAGGGGAGGGACTTCTCACAATAAAACATATCGCCCAAGGCTCTGTCAAGATTGACCTTGAACATTGCCAGAGACAGAGTATTCACAACTTCCTGGGGCAACCCATTCCATTGCTTCACCACCCTCACATTAAAGAACTTCTTTATATCTAAACTGAACTTTAAAGTTTAAACCCATCAGTCTTGTCCTATCACTACAATCCCTAAAGTCCCTCCCCAGCATCCTTGCAGACCCCCTTCAGATACTGGAATTCTGCTATGAAGTCTCCATGCAGCCTTCTGTTCTCCAAGGTTTATGGACTGTAACTGCACACTGCAAGCTCATGTTCTGTTTCTCATAAACCAACGCCCCCAAGTCCTTCTCAGCAAGGCTACTTTGAATATCTTCCCTGCCCAGCTTGTAGCTGTGCCTGGGATTGCTCCGACCCAACTGCCAGACCTTGCACTTTACATTGCTGAACTTCATTGGCCCACCTCTCAAGCGTGTCAAGGTCCCTGTGGATCCCATCCCTTCCCTCCAGTGTATCAACTGAACCACATAACTTCATGTCATTGGTAAACTTGCTGAAGGCACACTCAATCCCACTGTCTGTGTCACTGACAAAGATGGTGAACAAGATCAATCCCAACACTGAATCCTGAGGGACACCACTCGTTACTGGTCTCCAATTGGACATTGAGCCACTGATCACAATTCTCTGCATGTGGCCATCCAGCCAGTTCTTTATCCACCGAGCTGCCCATCCATCGAATTAATGTCTCTCCAGTTCAGCGGCAAGGATACTGTTTGGGGCAGTGTCGAATGCTTTACACAAGTCCAGGTAGATAACAAGTGCTCTGCCTTATCCATTAGCTCTGCAGCCTCATTATAAAAGGCCACCAAATTGATCAGACATGATTTCCCCTTAGTGAAGCCATGTTGGCTGTCACCAAGCACCTTATTGTTTTTCATGTACCTTAGCATACCTTCTAGGAGAACCTGCTCCAAGATTTTGCCAGGCACAGACGTGAGACTGACTGGTCTGTAGTTCCTCTGGTCATCCATTTTCCTCTTCTTGAAAATGGGATTATATTTCCCTTTTTCCAGTTGTTGGGAACTTTGCATGACTGATATGATTTTTTCAAATATGATGGACAGTGACTTATCAACTTCATTCACCAGTTTCTTTAGGACCCATGGATGCATTTCATCAGGTCTCATGGACTTGTGCACATTCAGTTTGTTAAGTGTGATTGAAATCAAGTAATGCACCTGACAAATGAATTGAAAAGGCTGAAAACCTGCAAATTCTAATGAAAAGTATGTTCAGAAAATCTTATCGACAGTCTTTCTATCCCATCTGCTTATCCACATTTGCAATTGAAATGCTAAAATTACGTTTAAAAAAATAGAATTTTTGAAGAGATCTAGAGAGCTAAAAATATGTACAAAAAGAATGAGTCTGCTCAATAATAAAAACTTATCTGCCCACAGACACAGTTAGTTGGAGCTAAGGAGAAATACATAATTTATTTCATTTTATGTGTTATGGCCCATGCAGCTGTGTGTAAGAGGTTCTTAGTCTCACTAGAGAAAGCATACATGACATTTTCAGCTTCTACAAGGACATTAATAATATTATAACTACACATATCTTTCAATAAGATCAAAGATTTCCTCTTAACAAAAGTTAAGTAGAGATGTTACCAATCTGCAAAGGTAAAACTTTCATACAAAGGAGTAGAGCCAGTACTTAGAACTGAAGCTGCTGATCATAAAATAGAATCACAGAATTGTTTGGGTTGGAAAGGACCTTAAGACCATCTAGTTCCACCTCCCTTGACATGGGCTGGAACACCTCACACTAAACCATGTCACCCAAGGCCCTGTCCAGCCTGGCCTTGCATACTGCCAGGAATAAAGCACTTACCACTTCTTTGGGAAAAATATTCCAGTGTCTCACTAGAATATCTTGTAAAGACCTAAATAATCAATTCCCCCTACCCTAATAAGGTATTATTTTTCATTATGTTGCAGATAATAAGCTTCTACAAACAAACAATACAAACAAAAACGACTTGGCAGAATAGAAAGTTACTGTTAATCAAATTTTCTACAGATTCTATAAAAATTGCCAGCTAGCAGAATGTCCTTAGTCCTAAGGAAATGATGAACTAATGATAAAGATATAAAGAAAACTGAAGTGAGCTCTAATACCACTTCACCCAAAACAAAAAATACCAAATTCATATGCATCTAGAATGAACATGTGCCCATGAGCAACAAGAAATGGTCACTGTGACATCAAGGTACACACTATGGGAATGATTTTCTGCTAATCTGAGTTTTGGTAATGGCCACTTCATAATTTTTTACAATCATGATGACAAATCAAAGCATTATCAATTCTCCTAGTGACTAGTAATCCAATTGCTTCTAAAAGTAAGTGGGAAATAAAATAATGAATACTGTTACGGTATTATAGCTGTCATTTGCCATTCAGACCAGAGCAGAAATGGGCTTAATCTAGAAAAAAAAACAAAATAAACAAATCAAACTAAACTAAGATAAGCAAAATTAATTCTGACTTTAGAAAGAAAGCTGATGTGCTATGTTAAATGTGTTAATTTTGCAAGTCTAAGGAAGTATTATTTGCATTTTAAACATATATATTTTTACGAAAAAATGGTAAATATAGTATTATTGACTGTACAAACTTGTCAGCAGCAGTTATTTTTACTTTATAGATCAAAATGGAGACAGGTGAGAACAGGTCGGCTATGTTTAAAGGAAGTCAGATTAAATAGATTTTGACTGTTCATGTGTGTGTAGCATATTGTTCTTGGTTCAGCAACAGCAGTCATTTTTTCTCTTTCATAGTGGCTGGTGCAGTGCTGTATTTCTGACTTTTGGCGTCGGAACAGTGCTGATAACACCAGTGTTTATAGTTACAGTTTAGAATGTTTTGGAGGAGGGGAAGCCGGGAGGAAGAAGAAACGGGGCACCTGACCCAGGCTGACCAAGGAGGTATTCCATACCACAGTGCGTTATGCCCACGATGTTAAACTGGGGGCAGGAACCTATTTAGTAGAAGTTGTCTGTAACTGACAAGAAGAAATAATTTTTTTACAAAATAAGCTTCCCAGTCTTCACTGAGATATGTGTCCTGGGTTCAGCAACAGCAGTTGGTGCTCTGCTCTATTTCCAACTGGTGCAGTCCTGTATTTCTGACTTTTGGCCTAGGAACAGCGCTAATAACATCAGTGTTTATAGTTACAGTTTAGAATGTTTTGGTTTGACCAAGAACTTTCTGTGTCTCATGCTCTGCCAGGGAGGAGGGGAAGCCGGGAAGAAGCAGAAATGGGGCATCTGACCCAGGCTGACCAGGGAGGTATTCTATACCACAGTGCATCATGCCCAGGATGTAAAACTGGGGGCAGGAACCCAGAAGACTTCAGTTCACAGCTCGATTGTCGAGTGGTGAGCAGCTCTGTCCTCTTCCCTTGTATTTCCCTCCCTTATATGTGTTATTATTGGTGGTAGCAGTAGTGGTTTGTGTTATACCTTAGTTGCTGGACTGTTCTTATCTCAACCCGTGGGAGTTATATTCTTTGGATTCTCCTCCCCATCCCTCTGGGAGCAGGGGGGGAGGAAGGGGTAGGGAGTGAGCTAATGACTGTGGGGTTTTCTGAGTTGCAACTGGGCATAAACCACAGCATATGTGCAGGTCGATAGTATAATTGGTTATTTCTTGCCTATAAGCATTGCTACAGAACCAGCTTTTTTCACTAATTGCATGAACATAAACCATTTATTTTAGCAGTATAGAACAATTTGAGATACAGCTGTCCTATCATCAGAGAACTTCTGTAAGAATTAAACTTAGTCTCCTCTCTCATTCAAGTAAAACATTGACTTGTTAGAAACCATGAAAATGACAGTAATCATTTGAATATTGCATATTTTCTATGACATTCTAGTAATATTTTCTTTACTGATTATAGATCTGTGTTTATCAAGAGACATTATTTTTTTCTGGTGAATTTTGCTTCAGTGAAAAAAAATGGATGAATTCATTAGCTAACATGTCTCATGTAGAAAAGGTAAGTGGTACCAATATTACACGTAAGCATTAACAGCTTTTTTCTTCTATGTTGCTACCATTTATACAAAATCCAGTTTGATAATACATTATCGCAAAAAACATCTTGTCAACCTATAATCTTCTAGGTTCAATATTAGCAGGTACAGAATAAACTGGTATGGCATTATGAAGTCTATTTAATATATAGTAAAAAGGAAAAAAGATTTCCACAAGGAATTGAGGTTACTATGTGTAATCCAGCATGAACATGAAACAAACACTGATGTGATATCAAGAAGTCATCAGCTGAGGTAATATCCCTCAGTTTTGTAATTTTTGTAGATTACAACCTCATAGACTAATGCTATGATCTACTGGTTACTCTTTCAAATTTACAGTCCCTTGGTGAGGGGAGAAAAGGAAGGAGAAAAAAAAAAATAAAAAGAAAAAAAAAATCCACAACTTACTGTCTAGTCCTGAGAGCAATCTGTCCCAAGCAAAAAATAGTTTTGATGAAGAATTTCTGTGAGATGCCAGAATAAAACAATTTTAAAGGGGTTAGCCACCCTTATGTGGTGAGATGTTTTTGTGTCTGCACTGACATTCAGCACAGACAAAAATGGCACACTGCATAATGTTCTGAGCTAAGGAAATGGACAGTTAAAAATCAATCTCTATCTCACATTTCCAGCTCTGAACCTGAAAATGACAGCTATTATCCAGATTTACATTTTATCCTAGCTAGAATAAAGCCAATAAATCACTGGGCTTTAGACTGCTCTAATAATCACAGTGTGAGTGGCTGGTATGAGTTGCACTTGGGGCTAGAGCAGAGTGGAAAGAACAGTGAAAAATGGGCTCAATTTCCATGTTGAGATGAGCGCTTATGACATGCAAATTGCTGAATACAGTAATCTATGCTGAGACCCATCAGCCCCCTATATCAAATATCCAGACACAGTAAGTCTGTGTAGTAGAACACTTTTAAAGACTTAATATCTCAGGTGAACAACCATTTAATTTAAAGAAGACAATTTTTATTGGTATATCAGAAAAATATTCCTGTGTGTCTGCCAGAATTTTTTTCATTATTGTCACAATTTTCAATATAGACTTCTGTGGAAACAGAAGCACTTTGGAATCTACTTCATTCTCGGTTCTGTTTAGTTTAATTCTAATACAATTTTAATCATATATCTGTGTATTAGATTACCAGTTATACAGACTTTTCAAGAGCATTTGAATGAAGACAAAATCCAAACATTCCTGAGTCTGTACTGTGTGACCCTCGTTTCATTCTGTAACAATTTCTTCAACTGTTGTCATATGATGAACAGAACATGTATTTCACATCCCCTCCTAGTAATTGTTCTGGCTCCTGGTCTGTACTATATCTTCCATGCTGCTTTCCTGCCCGAGGTCCCCTTGGATTCTGACAAAAATGTTAAATGGAAGAATTAGCTTTATTACTCTGTACAATTGTCTTGTTTTGTACTACAAAATTCCAATAAATGTTCCCAAATAAAAGAAAAAAAAAATATATGCAAAATCAGAGTACTATTTTTCAGCAGCTCTACTCCTATCTTTTGATGGACTGCCTAAAACTGTATGCAAACAAATCTAAAAATACGTATATTTTTGTTACCATGAACTAGAGAAAGCTATCTTAAATACAGCTGATAATTCATGTAATTGATGTCTTTGGAGAGTTTCAACAATGGGATGTCATTGTCACAGTAAGGATATCATATTACTCAGATACGATGATTCATTGTTACAGACTGTTGAAACCATATTTCGCCAGCAGCTTTTTCTCTTAATTATTTAACTATAGTTCTTTACTGCATTATATGAGACCAGCTATTTCTCTTTTTGCAATAAATACCTCTGGGAGTGGGTCTGCAGATAAAGCTGTTTGTGCTTACCTTATTTCTTTCTGCTTTACAAGGCCATGGGGAACATCAAGAATGATCCAATAATTGTACAAGGTAGACATTCAACTGCAAAAAAACCCCACCAAATTTCTATATAGTGTTGAACACAATATGACTTCAATATCAGTTCTTTGTATGATAAAAGCAACTACTTTCAGAGGTTATCAGTTAAAAAACTGTACTATTGTAAAAAAGAAGTTCACAGACTTTTTCCTTCAACTTGGAATGGTCATTCAGAAATTAGAATCATAGAATCATAGAATAGTTAAGGTTGGAAAGGACCTTAAGATCATCTAGTTCCAATCCCCCTCCTATGGACAGGGACACCTCACATTAAACCGTGACACCCAAGGCTCTATCCAACACTGCCTTGAACCCTGCCAGCGATGGAACATTCACAACTTCCCTAGGCAGAACATTCCAGTGCCTCACCACCCTTACAGTTCAGAATTTTTTCCTCAGATCAATCTAAAATTCCCTTATTTAAGTTTGAACCTGCTCCCCCTTGTCCTCTCACAACAGTCCCTCATGAAGAGACCCTCCCCAGCATCCCTATAGGCCCCCTTCAGATATTGGAAGGCTGCTATGAGATCTCCATGCAGCCTTCTCTTCTCCATGCTGAACAGCCCCAACTCTATCAGCCTATCTTCATAGGGGAAGTGCTCCAGTCCCCTGATCATCCTCATGGCACTCCTCTGGACTTGCTGCAAAAGTTCCACACCCTTTTTATGTTGAGGACACCAGAACTGCATACAATACTCCAAGAGAGGTCTCACAAGAGCAGAGTAGAGAGGCAGGATCACCTCCCTCGTTCTGCTCATCACACTCCTTTTGATGCAGCTCAGGATGTGGTTGGCTTTCTGGGCTGCAAGCACACATTACTGGCTCATGCTCATTTTTTCATCGGTCAGCACCCTCAAGTCCTTTTCCACAGGGCTGCTCTGAATCTCTTCTCTGCCCAACCTGTAGCTGTGCATGGGATTCCTCCCACCCAGGTGGAGGACCTTGCACTTGGCAGGGTTAAATTTTATCAGGTTGGCATCAGCCCACCTCAAAAGCATGCCAAGGTCACTCTGGATGGCATTCCTTCACTCCAATGTATCAACTGAACCACAGAGCTTGGTGTCATCAGCAAACTTGCTGAGGGCACACTCAATCCCACTGTCCATGTCAC
>JASSUY010047620.1:0-33855 GCA_032466535.1 Forpus xanthops
GGAGAATGAATATGAGCCAGCAGTGTGCTCTTGCTGCCCATAAAGCCAACCGTATCCTGGGCTGCATCAAAAGGAGCGTGACCAGGAGTTCGAGAGAGGTGATCCTGCCCCTCTACTCCGCTCTTGTGAGGCCTCACTTGGAATATTGTGTGCAGTTCTGGTGTCCTCAACATAAAAATGACATGGAACTGTTGGAACAAGTCCAGAGGAGGGCCATGAGGATGATCAAGGGACTGGTGCACCTCCTGTATGAAGACAGGCTGAGAAAGTTGGGGCCGTTCAACCTGGAGAAGAGAAGGCTGCATGGAGACCTCATAGCAGCCTTCCAGTATCTGAAGGGGGCCTACAAGGATGCTGGGGAGGGACTCTTCATGAGGGACTGTAGGGAGAGGACAAGGGGTAACGGGTTCAAACTTAAAGAGGGGAAGTTTAGATTGCATCTGAGGAAGAAATTCTTTACTGTAAGGGTGGTGAGGCACTGGAACAGGTTGCCCAGGGAAGTTGTGAATGCTCCATCGCTGGCAGTGTTCAAGGCCAGATTGGACTTAGCCTTGGGAGATATGGTTTAGTGGGAGGTGTCCATACCCCTGGCGGGGGGGGTTGGAACTAGATGATTTTAAGGTCCTTTTCAACCCTAACTAATCTATGATTCTATGAAAAGCAATTTCTATGGATTTCTATCAATGGGAGGCTTTGAGAGCAGCATGATTTGGACGAGAAATTCCCATAAAGGAATGTGAAATTATGAAAGAGGAATACAGTTTGAAAATCTCTTTCAGTGAAAATCAGAGATCCAAGCAGTAAAATGGTGCCAGTACAGAAAGTGAATAACAGATGCACTTTCACTGTCTGATTCTTCCACTTACATTTAGTCTTTCAATATGATGAACATCACTGCTAACACGAAAATGTGCAAATAAAATTGCACTGAAAGGGTTAAACATCATTCAAGTTAGTCACTAGTTAGGATGACTAGCTGCATACCAAATCTGGAAGCTGGGATAAAAGAGATTAAGTTTTTTTTTTAGTTTTCATAGAAGGAAAACACGTCTCCTTTGAAATACCCTGTTGAAACAGAAAAAGTTGCAGTGCCCTTTCCATTACAAAGTATTGATATTTTGTTAAAATTCATTTAGTTTCTAACTCTGTAGCTGGAAAGAAAAACAGTATTTATTTTGGAATTCCCAATTCCTTTTGAATTTGACAAATTACTTACTTAAATTATGCACTTATCACATTTAGTTTAGGAAAGAGTTGTATGTTTTTCCAGAGGGTGTTAACATTGCTAAAGAGTTTCATCAATTTTCCATTAATGTGTAAGACAGTCTTAGTGACAATTACACAAGCGGATGCATTGTATATAACATCTTGGTACCAGAAATTGGAATCAGCATATTAACACTTAAGAAACCTAATTTTTTTCCCATTGGTGACAAGAGATTAAACTGCAGTATACTGTGCCTGTTCTGAATGATTTACTATACCTGGTCTCAACATTTTCTTTAGTATTATATAAAGCTTCTACATAAAAACTACTGCATAGTTGCTGCCAACTTTACATTGCTGAGTATCAATTATGTTTGTCATTTGATAAACTTTCAGAAATCAGTTCCCATTTAACTAACAGAATCTTACTGGCTCTCTTTCTTATGCAGGAATGAATGGCGGGGTTACTGCTATTGTTCATGTCCTGTCACACAGGCACTTGGTGCGCTGGCTGCAGTCTGAGGACTTGCACTGATATTCTTATTATCAATTTTTAAATTGCTCTTGAAATGGCCTCAAGTAGTGCCAGGGGAGGTTCATATTGGACAGCAGGAAAAATTTCGTCAAGCACAGGAGCAGGCTGCCCAGGGAAGTGGCTGAAGTCTCCATCCCTGGAGTGCAGACATGGCACTTAGGCACATAGTTTAGTGGTGGACTTGGCATTGCTTGGCTAAAAGTTTGTCTTGGTCTTAAAAGTTTTTTCTCAATCTAAATGATTCTATGATTCAATAATACCGCAGTGGACCAACTCAGTATTAACCACAAGTGCACTACCTATCCGAAGTACTGGTTTGCATGACACGATTTTGTGGCATTGGCTAGGTTATTTTCTTTATAATTTATTAATTACTACTATTTACATTGTATTGATGGAAAAAGGCAGGTCACTGAAGTGGTCTCTTTACCAACAATTGGCAGACTCTTATCTGTATCTAGAGGAAACTTGATACTGAATGACACAAGAAATGAAACAGAAAGATAGAAAGATAGGGATGCTGTCTTTACTGGTCAAAGCTTAGTACCTCATATTATCTATTTTATGTGTTTTATATGACTGCCTTTAGGCAAAATGAGGGCCTTTATGGATTCTGGGAACCGCACAGCAGCAAGTGCTTAAAAATACACTTTATGATTTTCAATGCTCATTAGTTTTACATACAATTTATATACGTAAGACCTTCCTGCAATATTAGAAAGATAAAAAGTGCCCTTAAATTAAATGAGAATTGGGTTATCACATTAATAATAATTTTAATTTCCTCATAGTGAGATAAATACAATTCTCAAAGATAAAGGTAAGGCTTTAGATGGGTAAACTGGTCAACGGGTCCAGAGTTTGTGTAGTTTAATTGGTTGGAGTGGTTCATATTAATTCTGTTCACTTTATTCCACATTTCTAACAAATATCAGCTAATATTTCCAACAAAACTTTGGCTTTTCCTTCTCTTCCCTCCTGAAAAGAAGTTGTTTGCAAAAGTTTGCCAAAACCATGAAAACATGAATAATAGATGTATTTTATACATCTTCCATGGCAGAAAAAGGCTGCACATACCTTATTTGAATAAAAGCCTATTAACAAACTTGAAAACATGGAGAAAAAAACCACATCCTTTTCCTCTGTTCTCAGCTAGCCTGCCAAGCTGGAAGACTGACATTAGTTATTCTCACTGGACCACCTTTTCACTACATTTTGTTAGTTCATTGGAATTCCTGTTTATCAATTTATAAGCTTCCTCTGCAGAAATTTATAGCATAATCTGTATGTGCATGTATTTATGTGTGGTTATCCATCTTAACTACAACATTTACAAAAGGTGAAACCTTAATGACCTTAATGCAATCAGGAAAGGGACTTCTGAATCCTTTCAATATAAATGCCTTATTAATGGCTTTTACAGCTGATCTGCAGAATGCTGAGTTGAATCATATGAGAACAGCTGATACTATGCTGACAGACAAGAGGTCAAATCTCTATAGGGTCATGTATGTTACTGCTGAAAGCTTAAGCAATTGCTTGCACATATAGTTATTTATAGTGTTGAAGAGTGAACGAAGAGTATTGATATCTGATCCATATCTCAGATATATAAAGCAAGCTGAATGCCAACTAAGGGAACAACAAATGCTCATGAAGCCATGAAGGTTGACAGATGTCATTTGAATAAAGTTTATTAAATATTAATGGCCACTTAAGCGGATTTCCTCTACTAGTTTCTCTGGAACAGTCACCAAATCCCAAATGATCTGGGCTGCACTACAGTCTATAAAATATGCCTATGGTACTTCAAGGTCTAGGGAAGGCTGCATCTCAGGCCCTTCAATGAAGAATCTTCTTTCTAAATCTTCACAGGTGTGGAAATTAACTCTCACTTGGAGCAGGAAAGGGTTACGAGTAGCTGTGGAACAGGGGTTGCTGGCTTTAAGAATCAAAACTTAATGGTAATAAAACCAGCTCCACATCATCAGATGTCCTGATTAGATCAGAAATTTGAGTTCATTAATTACTTGTTCTCTCTTTAGCACATTTTTAGATTTGATCATCCCACTTTTAAAATGAATCTTGGATGCAAACATATGCTGCTTGGTTATGAAGAAAACAACAATAAAAATAATATGCGTAGTTTATAAATACAAGTAAAATGACTTTGCTTAGTCCAGGGGTTCTGAAACTATATAACACTTAACTACCATGAAGCAAACAGCTTCCTTCTGAGCAGAAATCTGATTGGGAACTGCTGCTGTTGCTCCCAGCATTACCATAGAGATGGTACAGGAGAATACTAAAGTTGGAGACTTCTGGAACAAAGCTATGCAGTTCAGTATGATAGACAGCTTCTCTCCAGGACCGAATATGCAGAGGACCATACAGTGCAGAAGCTGGGATCAGGAATAATAGAGGACCAGCTTGGAAGAGGAACTCAAAGATCATCTGGTCCAACCTTTCTTGGCAAAAGCATGGTCTAGACAAGTTGAGGAACTTGACAAATAATGAGCCACTTCTCAGCAAATTTTGTGGCAGTATTTTGTAAATTTATTCCTCCAGTGTGAGCTTAATTGTAAAAGACATCTGCTTACAACTGTGATAATATTTTGCAGTGATACAGAAGATATGAATCACAAGAAAGAGATTGAAGTATTGGCTGTGACTACCTGCAATCATCATTTCAACTCTCTTACATTCCAGATTTCATTCCATATCTCCATAGTTGTACATATATTCATGTAACTTCAGGTGAGGAGGACAAAGCTCAGACTATCTACCTCTCACAGTCCTTTTGATACATCAGATAATCTAAAATGCAGAAAATGTACGTTTAGATGTGCAACATCTAAACCAGAAGAACATTGCCTCAACATTATAGAATCTGCAGCGAAGTCACCAAATCTCAGATATTCTCTTACACAAAACTGCTGTTTAAAAATTCCTAAATTTCATGAGAGCAGCAGATGGTGAAAATACATTTCTAACTCATTTATGTTCTATGCAATGGCATGAATTCTTTTTTCTCTCCTCATAAATACCCTGCCAATATGATTCTACCATTATTTCCAAAAGCTGAAATAGTTTATGAGGGTTTTTTTTTTGTGGTTTTTTTTTTTCCTCCATTTCATTTTGTATTGTTTTTGAAGTGAAGAGTAACAGCACCTGTCGACATTCATTATTGTATCATATACACACATACACATACATATATATGTATCTGTACACTTATAAAGAGAGAGATCCCTGTTAAACACCTTGAAATCTGAAAGACAAAGGCATAATTCAGAAGCATTTAGAGTTGTGGGCTACATTGCTGGCATGGTGCTAAATACAATTTACTAAGCCCTTTATGCAATGCTTTATTATACAAAAACCTGCAGATGTGCCAAAAGTAACAAAGCGGATTGGTTTGGAAGATTTAATGAATTTATGTCAGCTCTGAAAGTCTCAGTCAAACATCATATTCCTGGAGCTTAATTTGGATTGCTAGTGCTTTTTAAAGTAATTAAGAGCATACAGTTAGGAGACATTTGAACTGGGCTTGAAATAATCTACTGGAAAATAGTTTTGTTACGTATCTTTTCTGCATTGTGTCATATTGGGTTCCTTTCTTTCCTACTGCATTTTGCTTTGCCCAAGACTTGTCCTTCCCATTATGTCAATGTTCTTGGCCCTTACTGATTTCTGCAAGAATCTCATTTATGGGAGAATGGCAAGGAAAACTCAGAAATGACAATGAAAATGCATATGTTCCATGTTAAAACTCTACAGGCTCTGAGGCTTTCAGATATATGCTTTTGTATAATAAATGCATACAGAGTGATTCTTTGTTCATTCAATATGATGAAATACCTGGACACCCCACCCCTATTGCCCTCAGGATTCTGTCATGGTTTTAGTTAGGTTTTGTTTTAACAATTCACAGTATGTCTTGATTTGCTTCATCAATCTGATCTCATTTCAACAGTTCTTTTCGTGAAGAAGATGGAATAGAGATCTTCTAACACAGTTCAGCTCTGAATTCAGTTATACAGAAATGTGTTTAATGTAATATAGTACTGTGATTTATAACCATTTGGCAAGGCCAAGCATTAACAGAATCAACAGAAAAATGAAAAGAATAAAATTATCACTAGACCTTACACTAGATCTTTTCTTCACAAAACCCCAAAAAAGTCTCAAGTCTGACTTTATACTTAGAACAGTTATCCATATAATACTGACAGGTCAAAGTTAGGAGCATCTACAGATTATTGAATGATGCCTGGAGGTACTTCACCAGTGCTTTAATATTCATTATGCATCATAAGTATTGATCACTGGAACAGCCAGGTAAGCATTTACTGAAGAAAAATGTAAGCAAAATGAAAATTAAATAAATGCTTTCTCCATACTTTTTTTGCTTTAATGGTAAAAAAAAGTGTTTTTTTAGAAACCAAATGTCTCAGCTATCCATTACAAATGTGAAGATTTTCATTTAGAAGGAAAAGCTTTTCTAAACAAATTTCAAACAGTAACTTTCTGACTCCTGATTGGAAACTAAGAATTGAGCCTTAAGTGCCTGGACAGAAAACCTGTATACTTCTGCGGGTACTGCATCACTGTGTGAACTCTTCTGATCTGAGTCACCTGTTGGAATGGTCAAATCCTACCTTTCCAATTTAAATACCACTTCGCCTCAGGTGATTAAATCTCAGCAAATATATTAACAGATCCATGACAATGGAGATGTGCTTCAATGCACAGCAAAGTAATACCCAAATCCTTGAAAGCAAGGGTGGCTCAATACACCCAGCTCATCACCTTCTGGGGCACTTGCACATGGTCAGGCACAGAGGTACCACTACAGACACAAAATAAAGAGTGCCCACCTTCCCTCTACACAGAATTTAGGGGGGATGGCATTGTGTAAACACTTTTAAATGAGTTTATCAAAATCAAGAGTGTGATGTTTAGCTGGAGTGAATACAAATTCTGATGTTCATGACTTCCTGATACTTCATATAATCACTAATTTGCATATGATCTATAAAAAACAAGATTAAATAATAACCACAGCATATTAAACTTCTCTTTGCTTGCATATAATCCATATGGGAAGAGTACAATTAGGTATCATCTAGCCCACCCCCTCTACCCCCTGCCTATAAATCAGGCCATGGTCAACTACAGCATGTTGCTCAAGGCTGTGTCCAGTCAAGTTTTGACTATCTACAAGGTTAGAGACTCCACAACTTCCCTGTGTAACCTGTGCAAGTGTTTGACCACCCTCACCATAAAAGTTTTTTTCTTTTATTTAAAGGGAATGTCCTGGGTTTCAACTAGTGCTAATTGCCTCTTGTCCTGTCACTGGCCAGTGCTGAGAAGAGTCTGGCTCCCTCTTCTTAATCCATCCCCCAGTCAAGTATTTTTACACATTGATCAGATTCCACCTGAACCTTCTCTTCTTACAGCTAAACAGCCCCAGCTTTCAGCTTTGCCTTGTATTATATCGGAATCATAGTATGGTTTGGGTTGGAAAGGACCTTAAAGACCTTATAGAAGAGCGATTTTCAACCCCCCTGCCATAGACAGGGGCACCTTCCACTAAACCAGGTTACTCAATGTCATGTCCAACCTAACCTTGAACACTGCCAGGGATGAGGCAGTCACAAGTTCTTTAGGCAACCTGTGCCAGGGCCTCATCACCTTTACAGTGAAGTATTACAAATGATATAACCCCTCAGTCATCTCTGCAGCACTTGGAAAGACTCATTTCAGCCTGTTTCTGACCAGAACTGGATATATGTCTCCAGGTGTGGCCTTACAAGTGGGGAGTAGAGGGTGAGAATCACCCCCCTTTACCTGCTGGCAGCACTCCTCCCAGTGTAGTCCAGATGCTGTTGGCCTTCTTTGCTGCAAAGAAATATTGCTTACTTATGTTCAACTTAGTATCCACCTGGACCCCAAGCTCCTTTTCTGCAAAGCTTTCCAGAGAGACAGATCCCAGCACGTACTGGTGCCTGGGGATGCTTCCCCCAGGGACAGGTATTTGCATTTTTCTTCTCTTGAACTTCATGAAAAGCTGGCTCCTTTTTCCAGCTTGTCAAGATCTCTCTGAATGGCAGCACAACACCCTGGTGTATAAACTATTCCTCTGAACTTTTTATCATCCACAAACCTTCTGAGGGTCTGCTTCTTCCCATCATCCAGGTTATTAATGAAAATGTCAAACAATAGTGGCCCCAGTATTGACCACCAGTATATCACTTGTCGCTGTTTCCAGCTGGACCTTGTGCTGCTGACTATAACCCTGTGTGCCTGGCAGTTCAGGCAGTTTTCAGACCACATTACTACCCACTTACCCAGCTTGTGTTTTATCAGTTTGCCAGTGAGGATAGTAGATAGTGTCAAAAGCCTTATTAATATCTACTAATCTCACCAAGACAGTCATGTCATTGTAGAAAGCTATAAGGTTAGTTGTAAATCCATGTCTCAGTCACCTTCATGTCCTTAATATAACAGGAAACAGCTTCCAGGATGATTTGCTCCATGACCTTCCCAGGGATTATGGTGAGGCTGACCAGTCTGTATTTTCCCCTTCTTGCCTTTCCTGAATACATGAGTGACATTTGCTTTCTTTCAGTCCACAGGAACCTCTCTTGGGCACTACCACTTTTCGAAGGTAATTGATAGTGACCTCATGGCAGCATCCCCTGCCCCCTCAGCGCTTGTAGGCTCATCACATCAGTCCCATCCATTTATGTATGTGCAGTTTGTTTAAGTTTTCCTTAAATCAATTCTCCTCCACCAGCAGTGAAGGACTCCCAGACTTTCCCAGGGTTCTCAGAGATCTCAGATTGCTCATGATTTATGTCAATAGTAAAGACCCTCTGTGCTGGCTCAGGCTGCAACTTCAATTCTGCTAATGTGAATTGCACAATATTTCACTAGTAGTGGATGGGTTAGAAATAATTTTGTTTGACATTTAAGTTCTAAGCTCATTTTTTTATAGCCATGAGTCAGAAAATTTTTATTTTTCCCAACCAGCATTGATTTGCATGCAGGACTCCAAAGCTTTGCACTGAAGATATGGGCTAGCAACTTCAGGATATACAGCAACTTCGAAGGATTAGTTCTGTGGTAAATCTCATCCCATGGTACCACATCTTCAATGCCATTAGTTCTGAACCAACTAGATTAAAACCAGCAATTTCTGTAGACATGCCAATAACTTCCACAATTTCTCAGAATTCCCCCAATAAACACATAAAAAGAGAAGAGTGGCTCATAAATCAATAATATAATGAGGAAAGCAGTTACCATAATCTTTGGTTTTATTCTACTCTCAAAAAATTTCCATTCTGAAGACCAGTTTTATGTTCCATGCAGAAGAACATCTCGTTACCACAAAGCACCACAAAGAAAGTCACACCTTCTGACTGGTTAGATATGGCAGAAATTGATTTTAGCACAGAAAGTAAAAAGCCATAGCAAAAAACTATACCTGAAGACCACCATTTCTTACTTTGTGTATCAAGTGGTAATACAGATAATAAATTCCAACACACTTTGGAATGAAACAATTTAGCAGATAAGATGAATAACTATTGAAAGGGTTTCCTGGAACTAATAATGGACATAGTGAAAAGAATGAAGCACAGTTATAATAAAAAAGACTACAGGAAATAGATACTGCTTGGGGTTTCCTGAGCCTCCCTTACAGCTTATTTCCACACTGTACTAGGCTGATTACTAGCAAGATTCTTCTTTTTCTTGCAGAGACCTTTCTCTCGTTGTTACCTGAAAACTGATAAGGAGATAGTATTATATCAGGCAATGAGAAGCCTCTTTACCAAAAAATATTTTACAAATATGCGTTTTGAGCTTTTCTAAATTTAAGCAAGTGAATGATATCCTGTCACAACAAACTTTTGCATGCATATTTTTTGTAAGTTTTATTGCAATGGTGTAAGTGAATCACTGATAGGGAAACCATAGAAAGATTTCAAGGCTGTATCCAAACGGATACTTAGAAGGTCACGAGGAAATCAGCTGAATGCAGACTTTTCCAGTATGCAGACTTGTGCCAGGGATCTGGGTAACTGCTTGTAGTGCTTGTGCAGCACGATTGAGTGGGCAGGCATGAAAGGAAGGAATCGGGTGCAAGGCTTCTGTACATTCACAGAAAGCTTTTCCCTTTTAGTCCTGCAGTTCAGCAACAGTGGTTAATGCCAGCAGATAACAGCTATTAACGAAGCCTGGGATGAGCAGAGGGATCGACTGTGTTTGCAGAAGGGCAGAGACAAGTATGAGCTGGAAACAGATGTGGCTCAAAAGAAAAAATAGGAGGAGATATGCTGGGGCAGACAGATGGGATCCTTTAGAACATGCAATTTTTCTTTGAGATACAGAGGACCTGAAAGCAAAAGTTGAGGCTTTATTAAATTACCCTGTGTTTGAGGCAGGGCTAAAAGCTACTTGCTCATCACTATATTCATTAAACAGTTCCTTTTAGCAACTTCTGGATGGAAAAATGAGTAACTGACATTTCTGAACTGTCACTGGTGCAGTATTTCCCCAGGGCACACAGTCTTAGAAATGAGCTTGCTTGCCAGTGGCTGGAGCAGACACTTCATATTCTGAGCCTTTGAATATATTTACATTGTAGGACTGTCACTCTACAGCACATATCTAAAACAAGGTCATTAATCATCTGGTATGAAAAGTATAAAGTTATTGGAATAGGACATTGTCATGAGACAAATTACAGCATATTTCTAACCTTGTGTCTTTAGTATTTATCACTGCTGTAAGTAGATTTGCAGGGCTGTTCTCTTTGAGAATATGAAGAAAGCTGCAATGAAGGGAAGTTGTCACTTTTTCCATGAATAAATAGAGCACAAGATCCATCAATCCAATGCCTTTTCAAAGCAATACATTTAGCTTCTAAAGGAAAAATCTTTCCAACTTCAGTTGCAGATTTGTCACATTGTATGTGTGTATTTGGTCTGACCATTCAAAATCATATTCTTAGTGACAAAATTTGGCAAAAAACATTAAAAAATTGTCTTTACAAAATATAATGCTGTTATTCACTTTGTAATCTAAATCATTATGCTCATATCTATTTCCAGACTTTATTAGGGAGTGTGGTAGGGAAATCCCATCAAATCAATCAGAACTTCTGAAGATAGGTTTGTCACAGTTGTCATTCATCCTGCTTGGTTCTGATGCTGTTTCACACACTCCAGAGAAAACATCCTTATCCTTCAGTGAAAATATGCTCACCATTCTCCTCTTGGATGCTTCTTTCAAGCACAGGAGGTATCTAAGACTTTCATGCCCTATAGAACATCTCAGACATGAAAGACAACTATGTCATGAGACAATAAACTGCAGAGGTCAGTCCCATGGGAAGAGAGTGATATAATAATTAGAGAGGATGTGGGGTTGTTTTTTTTTTGCAAGGGATTTTCTGCAACAAAGTCACATCTAAGCTGATGAAAGGGTCGCGTGAATCCTACGAGATTTCTTCCCCTCTCTCTGAATCGAATGACTAATTAATCAGAAAGCCTCCTTACAGGCTTGGTAGCTATTTGACCTGTTATTTGAAGCACACAGTTAGCATTTGCCAAAAGACACTTGCTTAGGATACCTTGCTAGCATTAAAAAAATTGAATACAGCTATGTGAGGCTGTGACAGACACAGAGACAAAGGTTCTGCTCTCAGCCACACTGGAGGCTGCAGCACAGAGGCTGTGGATATTAACAGAACCTAAACTTGGTCCCCCATAATGATTTGTGAAATATTTTGTAACGTGGCTAAATGAGAATTCCACATGGCTCAACACTTCTGAATATACAGATCCATAGTATGTCACATCGGGCCATCATAAAAGAATGCAGATAGGAAAAGAGGAAGAGAGGGAGAGAAAGTGGAGTTGGGCAGCCAGTAAACAGGGTGCAAGTGACAGCATACATATGTGTGTTGGGGGTGACTTGGTGAGACCACTAATGAGATCAGGAGCAAAAGCAGGCCATAAATATTTAATTTATTTGCTATTTTGGTTTTAGTTCTGTTGTTGGTTGTGATTACAAGCCAAAATGAGCAGTCCTGAGTGAGAACTTATCCTTGTGCCTTTGTCTGGGAAAGCTTGGAGCTAAAGCTTGACTGGCTACAACATGAAAACATGGGAGAGAGAAAACTGGACTGACAAATTCCTACTCAAACCAAAGAGGCATTTGGGTGATTTATGCGTAACTGATAAAAGCATTTTATGGTTTGACAACCCACACAAATAAAAAGGATGTTACTACGTCACATACTTTGCTATTTAAAACCACAACTAAATAACATATTATTAACAATCCTGAAATAGTGTAATGGAAAAGGTAACCATGCACAGCCAACATAAGTCAGCTAATTTCACAGAATATTTTTTACCGTTCAATATCATGTACATTTGCTGGGATCAGATTTTTATTTCCTTCAGGATTTGCTAAACACAATAGCAGCAAGGAGCTAGTTTCCAAATTGATAAGCTATGTTTTTAATATATTATAGTATCAGAAACATCATCCTCTATAATACAATACAATGACAAATTTCCATCCCTCATGCCTTTCTGAGTACTTGCTTTGTTGGTTCTTTCCAATGCCAAGTAGTATTCACAAACACATTAGCTGATGCATTTTTGTACATGATTGTGTAAAAAATCAGTCAGTAAACTATATATACTGTGGTCTGATATCAGTGAGACTCCTGTCCTCCTGTGCTCTGTTCTCCTATGCTTCATCATGGCTTTAAGATACTATGCCTCATTACAATTTTAGCTTCTTCAAATCAGCAGTTGACCTTTTCCTTTGTCATGGAAAACTCCATGTATATTCCTGGAGCTATACAAATGATAAATAAAAATCACCCAGCCCCTAGCTGGTGCACAGAAGAAACTGTCTATGTTAAATATTCTAAAATCATAACTTGCCTTTAGGTATTCATTGCTGCTAACAGCCAATGTCCAGGCTGGATAAGCTTTGTGGAATGATCTATTTAAGCAGACTTACTCTCTACAGGTTATCTGTACAGAAAATGTGCTTTACCTCTCTAGCTCTACCTCCACCTTTCTTCTTTTAGGCTGTTTCTTGAATGTTTAAAATTCAGCTTCATATCCATGAACTTGGTTTGTCTTAATGGCCTAATGCATGGCGTTTTACAAACTAATAATCTAATGAAGCCTAAAAATGGTTCTGTTCTAAAATGCTGTTGAAGAAACATCAGACGGTTTGTCATCCTGTACCAGGAAAGAATGAGTAAGTGCTAAAAGTGGCTTCACATCCTCACTATATATAGAAATCCTATTACAATTACCCTTAACTGTCCTTTGCCTTCCTGCAGTAATTTCCTCGTGTCCTCTGTACTTCTACAGGTAAACACATTAAGATGCCAGGGTCTGTGTATGCAGAAAGCAGAGGCAACCCCAGTCCCCCTTCTTGTATATAGTTCATTTTCAAACGAATGTGTAGTATCCTCATCCTCATCTTCACCTTTGTTTCACAGTTCATTATGCTGCACCTATTTTCATATTTTGCCAACTGTACTGTTGCTCAAAGTATCCTCCATTGACATATCTTGTATTTGGAGTACAATGTATTCAGAAAAGAGTCAGGCAGCATTAATTTCTTCAGATAGCAAATC
Organism: Forpus xanthops; assembly: GCA_032466535.1. NCBI lineage: Eukaryota > Metazoa > Chordata > Aves > Psittaciformes > Psittacidae > Forpus > Forpus xanthops. The sequence goes on from JASSUY010047620.1 coordinate 13,428, forward strand.
TGTGCGGAATTTATGGCCTACATATGGAACGAAGGTGGATTTTCAAGAAGGCATGTTAGCACATGCCACAGATGGATAATGGTTATATTAACCATCAGTGCATCTAATCAGTTTTTTAGCAGTTCTTTAAAATACTTCTTTGTTGCCAAAACTTTTTCTTCCCCTCTCTGTAAGTGTAGACCCTGTCCCTTTTCTTCTGAAGATTAATGACCAGTTAACTGCTCATGGAATGAGCAAGGCTCATTAAAGCAATATTCTCTAATCATCCACAAGACTGCCAGTCTCTCCTTATTCAAAGCATATAATTTTGTAGGAGCAGGATCAGAGATTAATTGAGGCAATTAGCAGCTAGATTTGCAGACAGTTTGGGAGACCTGAGATTTCCCACTTACTGTATTGATTTGTGTGCAAAATGGCATCTAATTTTCCACACTTCTAGGACTGGCAGGCTTCCAGGCTATTCCTTTTCCATCCTAATGGCTAAAAAAATGTCATGTGATCTTTGCCAATAAATGGAATCTTAAAAATCTTCCTTCTTAGTCCAGTCATTCTATTTAGGTACTTGGGGCTTTGTTAATATATTTTTCAAAAATGAAGCTATGTTGCTAAAATACATGCCTGGCCAAGCTTAAATCCTAAGATGATAGCTGTAAATCTGCAAGCTATGTTGGTTTTCCAACTGAAAATGGGCCAACTTTTGTACTAATTGATAACCTCAAATTTCTGGTGAATCCCTGCTTCTCACAGAAGAGAATTAACTGACATAAAATTCCCCAGTATGTAGATACATTTTAAAAGTTTTGGCTTGAAGAAAATATGCTGTTCCTTTTCTAAGCTTCCCTCTGCTCTTTGACCCCAGATCTGTCCTCTGTTATTCTTTATCTCAAGGCAGAGGTGACACAACTGATGGACAGTTTTTGGCCATTAACAGGGATCTGGACCTGGGACTGGATTTCAAGCATCCAGAAAAGCATTGCTACCACACTCCTGATGTGCTTAGACATATGTGAGAACTATTGTATGAAGACAAACACTGATGCTTTAAGGGTGAAAACTGCAGAAGAGAAAGTACTTTCTATTTAATCTTTTGTCTTCCATCATAACAGTGCTTAAATGCTTCCGAAACATTAACAGTAAAAAAACCTTATTTTGTCTTTACAGGATGCAGTGGAAAACAACTTTAATCAACTGGCTTGCTTGTGAAAAAAATAATGGGGAGCTTTCACTTGCCAGAGTAAATAGTTTTGTAACTATTCCTGAAAGCAGTAAGGTTCTGGGTACTTCTCTTACATGGCTAATCTTTCTGGGCCTTCACCTACCTGTACCTCTTCCTCCTGACCACTGCCTAGTGAGGGCAGTTGATTCAGGGAAGGTCAGGGATCCACAAGCACAGCTTATCCTTGACTCAAAATACAAAACCAGACTGAAAGTTCTGGCGAGCTGGTAAAGCACCCTGCTAAACTGCTCCTGATGAACTATGTGGCTTCCCATATTGCTTCCTTCCTTCTTCAGCCATACATCTAGGATGCTCAGCCCTGCCCATCGTGTCATGCTCAGCCCTGCCTTTTCTCTCCATTGGCCATCAGTTGCTCTGTCTCTGCTCCTCTGGGTTTCCTGCTGCTTTTTCCTGCCTTAATTCAGATGTTCACCTCAGCTCTATTTCTGTCTCCACCTGACACATGGGGAAGAGTTGTTACCTCCCTCCCTCTTGCCTTTGCTTTTCTCACTTCCCTCTACTCTCCACTCTCCCGTGTGCTTTATGAGTGCTCACTGTTCTCTGTCACATAACCAGCCACTGCAGGACAGGTGAAGGACCCTTTCCTGGCAATCCATAATCTAACCCCATGTTGTCTCAGGGCCGCTGTTAATACTGTTGTACATAATCTACTAACAGGCAAAGTCAAGCCTCCTCACTGCTGAGGAAGATCATCCCAACCCAACCATATTCTCTTCTTGCACAGACAGAAGGTGTACACTTCCTTCTGACTCTCTGCACTTCTTGTGCAGGCCTGACTTGTGCAGAATTGTATGACCTGAAGATGCAGGAAAAATGGTTTTGGACATAACTCTTCCTGGAGGAAGCAGAATATTGTGAAGACCAGCTTGTTATGTTAATGAGTAAAGGAGCAGACATTCATGTGATTCTATGAAGGACTCCAGTTACTTGTGTCTCAAACAGAAGCTAATGAAACAGAAATGAAGGAAGCAGGAGATCCAGACAGCCCTTCAGTCATTGAAAAGTGGCTAACTGATTTGAATGGGCTTTCACAGGGATGAAGGAACCTCAACTACAGAACAAAAACACTTTCAAAAATCACCTGCTACACCTACAAATAGGACTATGCTTCATGAGACCACCTACACCACATCATATTCTTTGTTCTCACTATTCCTGCTGGGAGGATATTTCTGAGCATTCCAGCTCTGACAGAAACATTCTTCTAGTTTTTAGTTTAAGTAAGTTAATTGTTTACAAGTGTATAGCAAGTCATTCTTCTGCCAATATGGTTAAAGTAGATGTCTTTGTCCCTGATATTTACTGTTATTTGCTTATAGATAGTCTTCAGTTTGGAAGGCTAAGCAAGCCTGTTTTAAGCTAGGCAAGTCCTTCAGTCTCTTGCAAGAGAACATGCTATTACTCAAATTATAATAGTAACCCTTCCTTGCCCTTCCTTCAATTATTCTTGCTTGAGCAAGGAATCATATAATCTGTGTCCAACATTTTCATCCAGGAGCTTTCTGCTGTTCACATATCTAAAAAGAAATGGAGAGTTTTAACCTGCTTGTCTAGTAAGGTTCCTTACAGCCTTATTATCCACCTTCTCAGTTTTCCATTGGCAGGTACTGATATTCAGCCAAGCGGGAGACAAACTGAGCTAATTGCTTGAAAGACAAAACCTACAAATAATACAAGACTGTGTGACCTGATTCATTAGTGTTTCCTCTTCACTTCCAAAGTGCAATTCAAAGCTCTAGGCTGGTTACGCATATAAGTTTTTCATTTCTGGGGATTATTTAGTGAAGGTAGTTTGAAATATGCTATTGTAAGAAAGCATATTTTCATTGACTTGGCATAACAGATTCTCAGCTACTTTGTGCAATCAGGTTTGTTGCTTTAGTTAAACCACAGTTAGCTTTAAAATATATGTGAAGCCTTGTTTCTAACCCCAGCAGCCTTCTGCCTTTTCCTCATCTATTAGGAACAGATACATGCTTGTCATTTTCCATTCAGGCCTGCAGTAGGAAAGCTCTTCTATGCAGGTTTCTTTGAAAGAAGTGTTTGTGACTGACTCTTTTTCTCCTTTTACTGGCTCCTATTATCAGCTACCCTTTTGCTCCATGGCAGGCATGTATTCTTCAAGGTGAGAAAGCACTGTAAGAGGAGCACTAGAGAAATGAGAACCTTTCAGTGGGATGAACAAACCTGAGTCAGGTGCAGCAGAAATTCTGCCACTTATTAAAATAGCCACTAAAAATACCATGTTTAGCCTCTGTATTTCTCAAAAGAGAATCAGCAATTATATGAAGAAAGTGTCTGGAGTCTTGACACTATTTTGAAGAATGGCAAAAAGAAAACCTTTCCATTACACACCTTGTAATGGAAATAAGAATCTTACTCATTATAACCTCCTATGTCCATGTTACATTTTTCAGTACACAACAAAGTTAAAAGTTTTCTATTCAGTGAAGCTGAGTATATTACACAAGATTAAGGGTTCTAAGGATAAGGAATACTAAATTGCATTTTGTATAATATTGGGGTCACAGTAGACATTCAACATGACAAAGAGGATAATTTACTTAAAAGACCTCAGTTTATGAATAAAGGTTCTGAAGAAAATGCAAATTCCTTATTCAGCCTCTTTAAACTACTTGCACCCTCCAAAATTTCAGCAAAGACTGTAAGCCTCAGGTTTGTAGCTATCTCTGGAGGTGTTATTTGTCTTTTATTTCTAAGCTAATCTTTGCTACGGTGCTTCACTGCTGATGAGGTACTAATTCAGCCTTACCCCTGAGCATATGTGGTGTGAGGGAGGTGCATAAACCGCTCTTGAATCAGTGGGATATAAGAATTTCTCTGAAATGAAATGAATTCAAGAGTTTTACCCAGTTATACTATGTGAGAGTCAATATTAGCACATAGCCAGAGCCAAAAAACCCACCTGCAACTGGATTTAGGTAGGCATCAGTCACTGAAATCTCAAATGAATTAAAAAATACACTGATTAACAAACTTCCAGGAGGTACTTAAACTCTTTTGCTGCTTTCCCATCCACAGCAAAGTCTCCTTGGAGAGAACGACATGGGGAGAATGACCCTGTGTGAACTGCTACACTAAGCTGCCTCTAAAGAAAACTAAGCAGACCAAAGCTTAACAGCAGCAAGACCAGGATGAGAGTGTTGCAATGTGCCCTGCTGTCCTGCCTCCCTGCCACCTGACTGAGAGACCTACTGGGATTCTCCTCCTGGTGGAAACCAAAGCACAGGAGGAGGGAAGTCTGTGGGCACCCTGGGCTCATCCTGATATGTAGTCAGGCTGCAGCTGGGATGCTCACCCAAATCTGAGGGCAGGACAGTGCTATTGCATTCCACACCTGAGTTGTAGTCTGAGATGAGGAGCTGCCAGTTCTAATAAGAGTCATCTCCTCTTATAAACAAACTTGATAAATATGCAAATGTTTGTCCCTTGTTGTGATCTCTCTGTTTAAGGGTGTCCTATGTAGAAGCTGATGAAATGGTTTAGGGTTGCTTCTTATAGCTCTGAGTCGAAACTGAACCAACTTCTTAGCAACCCAAGGAATTAAAAATTCAGCTGCACTTACTGCCCATTGTTTAAAGTGTGATAAACACACTGTAATGTAAATGAGAAGACAAATAATCATACCTGACTACAGACAGTCACTCTCCAAAGAGTGGTGTGTTCAGATACAAATGATTATTCAATAATGAAATAGCAGCAGTAGTGATGAACCTATTTCCTCAGTTCTAATTATATAGGCTCCAAAAAGGTTTAAGCTATGTTCTCTGAAAAGCTAATTACTCTGCATTAGCAATAACTTCAGCCCTATAGCCATAACTGAGCTGAAGTAAATGTGACAATGTTTTTCCCACAGGGAGAGGCATTTATTCCAAAATGTTTAACCACTCAAGTACTGGAAAAGCCAATTTTGCTCACTTGAAAATATGTACATTTTGATAAACATTTCTGATTTTTCAAAGTTTTTGACCTCTATTTAGTTATTCATATACATGGATCGTTTTAATCCCTTTCAGATTTTTCAGAAGACATTGCTTCTGATTTTCTATCTCAAATTAGTTGCTCATTGCCTTTAAAGCACCTTAATAAATGCTTTAATATGACTTATAAAAGAACTTAAAAAAAAAAAAGTCCTAAAATTTCAACAGGACAGAACAGTTCTTCATATAACCTTAATGTAGTAATAAAAATTCATAAAATAAAAATGATCCCAAGTACATTGCTGTGTTTTAGCCTATTGCTTAAAAGTAAAGGAAATGCTTACTGAGAGTTCAAAGGCTTCCCAAAGTCAAAGAGTACAAAGGGGAATCTGGCACTTGTGTTCTAAGCCTTATGTTTAGAGGCATACTGCACAAGACTGGCAAAAGTTTTTAAGACTCCTTTCCTGCTGCTAAAAGGCAGGATGCTGAAAGGGTGGGATGTGTCTGGGGTCATATAGAAGACATTGACAAATTAAAGTCTACAGAAACTGAAGAAGGTTTTTTGTCCCAGCTTGCTTCACTCTTGAATGATAAAATAAGATGTAATTGATTTTATTTATAAAGATGTCCTCCCTCTTTCAGCTTATATGCTCCAGCCCAGGCACTCAAGTGACTGGACAAAGTGCCATTATGTGAAGAGCCTGAGTACTTTTGTGGTGTATGCTGAGAAAAAGTCCAGCAGCCTCTTTCAAACAGCAAGATCAGTTATATATAAAACATGACCACATTCAAATTCTTAGAAGAGATGCTTGTCAGTTTACAGAGTGAAGTTAACAGTTAACACAGAGGGAAAGAGAAATGTTTCCTAGTGGTGTGAGCTCAGCAAGAGAGAGAAACCATGCTCATTTCATAGAGTAGCTGCCACCAGCCAAAGTCTCTAAGTATTATTCTGTTCTCCCACTGGCATTAGTTCTCTGGTTTTGACAAGCCACCCAAGCTCTCTGCTTCCCATTCTGTGGTATACAGATACCTACTCTTCTATCTGTATCATACAGGTGCTGAAAGGATTACTTATTAAAACTGTTGAACAAACTAATATTTTCAATATGAGGAGCACAAAGGACCTTTATTCACCCTCTCATCTACAGGTGTTCTTAAGTTCTCTGACTAGTTTATGCTTCAAATTATGAATAGAGACTAATAAAATAGGCAAACTAGCTTGTATGCAGCTTTTCTACCAGGGGCAGTTAATATGCATCTTTCCTCCTCCTCAACTCTTCCTGAGGCTAGCAGAAGCACGGCTAGAAATGGAATGAAGCAGAAAAGTCCTTGAGGCTTGCAGAACCTCATGGCCCCACAGTTAGGAAGATAAATGCACTTTGCCTCCACATATCTAAATTGAAAGGCAAACACATCCCACAGGGTCAAAAAATATTGTCACACTCAGACCTGGAAGCATCTTGACATCTCTCCACTTTCTAATTTATATTTTGTTGAGGTTTTTTGTTGTTGTTTCTCAGCTTTGTGTATGGAAGAAACCCACAAACTCTGGATTTAAGTATGATCGTCACAGATACTATCTTCTTGTACCTAAAGGGCTAGCTTACTTTAAGATAAGCTTAAGATATTTCTTGAGATAAATAGCCACCAATCCACCCTGTAGCTAAAAGGAAGGGAGTGAGCAAGATGCTCTTTTGGCTTGTTAAAGAACATATTTCTAAGGAAAAGCATAACCATCTAAAGTAACACTGTACAGCACTAGTTACTCCCCGAGGGCTTCACTGGATGTGAAGTTTTTATAGCACCTAACTTTCATACTTAGTATTATAAAAAGGATTAGTGGAAAGAATCCAAACACTTCACATAGAACTAAGCAACATGAAAATGACAGGACATATGACTTGGAAATTATGGAACTGTGAACAAGATTAGAGCTTTATGCCTAGGATAATAAGCACAAGAAATACTTCATTTCAAAGAAAAAGCAACAAAGGACATGATGGAAAAAAATAAGGTAATGAAAATAGTTGGGAAAAGAGTTTGATACTCCTTTGTTCCTTCAACATTCAGTCCTTATGGATCTGTCAGGGATATCTGAAATAACCTTCTATGATAAAGAAAAGAAACAGCATTTTTTGAGAGCGTATTGCCTTTTCACAACATTGGCATGCTGCACTGGTTTTAAGTATGGCAATTTGACCAACATAAAACTTGAACTGAGATGGATGACTTTCATTTAGTTTTCCCTTTTACAATCTGGTACTTATTTTTTAAGTGAAAACCAGTAAAAATAAAGAAAAACAGAAAAATGTAATTGTTTTGCAATCCATTAGATGAAGAAATATGTATGCCATTGGCTATGTAATAGTTTTCTGGGAACTAATGAATACTCAAAATTCAATCTGGTGGTGATGCAGCATAGGAATATGGCAAGGAAAGAAAACAACAAATGCAATGTGGAAGTTAAAGACTTGAGGCGAAAGCAGAGGGATTTTAAAAATAATGAATATGTTAATGGAATGGTAGATGAAGCCTCCTGTAAAAGCAAATTTTTCAGGTTAAATTTAAGAGTGCATTTTAAAATCACTTCACTGAAAACAGTGAAGACTTGGGAGGAAAAACACACTTTGATGTGCTTCAGGCTTAATCCAACAAGATGTTTAGTTAAATCAGTGCAAATTTTTGAGCAGACCTAAGTGCCACACTTATGATTTATGGTTCACCTTCAGCTTTCAAGCCTTTGTTCCCCACAGGTTCTGATTATGGAAATGCCTAATACCTTCATAACAAGCTTTAGCACTGAAGATGCCAGCTAAAGCAGAGTGCAGGGGCACATTTTCTTCAGCATCGCAGATACTGCAAACACGTCAATCCTAGCTACTGTGTTCTACATGGTTTCCTCTACAATGCAGAAACATGTGAAGGTCACGGTCTTCATCTTCAAGGCATCTCTTCACTGAAATTGAGTTTTCAAAAGTTGACTTAGACACAAAGATACAGACCACAGCTGACAACTCTTCAGATGGAAAGGAATAATATAGCTAGAGCTTCCCTCTATATAGAATAGGGCTGGCGCATTCAGGCATTTAAATAAGAGTATCAGACACCTCCAAACTGAAATAGAAAGCACATTTCTTACCTTGTCTTCTTACATGGGTATTAACAATATCTGTTAGTTAATGTGCATGAGTTTTCAAAATAAAACTCTCAAGTACCCACTTCTATCTCTGGGGAAAGGGCAGAAGTACAAATACTGCCTGTCAGGCATTAGATATAGTGCTTAATTCAAGATAATAAGGTATTTCAATACATGATAAACATAGTCTGAAAACCTATAGGAAGCCAACAAAGACAGGGTTAAGATGTAAAACTCTTGGAGGCAAATAGCATGCAAAGTTTTTGGGATGGAAGAAGAGGAGTTTAGGGAGGAGGGGAAATGAGTAAAGGTAGGGACTGAGACAAGCATTTTTAAATAGCTCCCTTGTATTCCTCTGATTATTTGCTTTCTCAATTCATTAGCCTTTGTTTTAACTGACACAAGAAGCACTTGACTGCACAAAACATGGAATGGGAGGAATGAAGTGAAATGCCCTTGAATCATAGTCAGCTGCAGATATCACCCATGTCTGTTTCCTTTTTTTTTTCAATATCATTTACCAAGAACAAGTAGGTGATTTTTTGCCATCTCTGCTTAGATGGTTCTATTAAAAATAGCTCATTCCTTTCATAATTCATAGTTCAAGTTCTCTAAGAAAGGACTAATGGCTCTGGACAGTGAATATTTCCATCTTAACCTTGAATGTGTTTATTTGCTAGGGTGAGGCAGATTGCTAGTTTAGCATTACAGGCAAGCAAATTGACAAAGGAAGTCACCTCTTTTCCATGGTACTAACAAGGGGACCAGCCTTGGTAATTAAGGGGATGGCAACTATGAGCTACTGGTAGAATTGCTCTTAAACTCCCAGCTTCTGCAGAGCCATTGCACAGTGTGCCTAGGGGCTGGGAGCTACTCATCTGTGGGAGTGAGCTTTTAGTAGATCATAACCTTGTGCTTTGGCTCATTTTCCTATGAGGGCACATTAGGTGCTCTTTGGCTTTAGATAGTGCAGATTTGGAAACTGATTCTATTATTACTGAGAAATGACAGTGAATGTGTGTAAGATTTATTGCAAGTCATTAATTCACTTATATATGACTGTGTAGAAAGGTACTCAACAGTTTTTAGGAAAAGAACGGTATCTCATCATTTGGGAAGATATATGGTATTACACCGAATCTCTGAAGACTGGACGGATGAAATCTAAAGTGATGAATATTTCCCAACAAGAATTTATCACCCTAGAGCAACAGTTACTGCAGAATGAATTAGGTAAGAGAGAAAATTATGCTGATGCATGAAGCCAGTTCTTTGAAGGAACTTGTGATTCTTCAGAGGTTAAATCAGACAAATGACAGAGATCCTGTTAAATCTTTATTTCAAGCTCTTGCTTCCACCAAATTATGATAAAAATATGATAGAAGTTTAGAGGATGGCATTAACAGAAGAACAGACTCTCTTCTGATGATCTCACATCTTGAAGTTCATCGGTATGCAAGACAGAAAGTAGTTTTTTCTCAGACTTTATTTACACATTATACTTTCAGGATGCACAAGACGAGATCCTGTCTAATTGTGGCAGATGAGATTGAGGCAGATTTAAATCCAATCCATTCTGGCTATCTTTAACCAAATTTAGTAAACTTTTCCATCCAAGGCTTTCCAAAAAGTAGCAGCAGAACTGAGGAGAATTGAAAGTGGCAGAAATACTTCCTAAGCATCACTTTTAAGTGATAACTGGACTTATCATTTTAGAGTGGTGCTCATCTGGGCTTGTTCTGCTCTTTGGCGTTTACTGCAGAGGACATGTATGGTCAACAAGTTACAGGAACATGAGGGAGCAGCTGCACCCATGTTGCCTGGGCCTGTGCTCTGCTTTGTGGGCTTTGCTGGCTCCAACTCTACTCACTCCTAGTCCTCTTACCCAGCACTGGAGTCTCCCCAAGAAATTCCCCAAGCATTCTTGCTAGCACCAGCTGCTGGGAAGCCAAACATATTTGGGCAATCTGTTCTATTACCAGAGATGATTCATTTAAAAGCACAGGGGTGAAAGGCAATTATTAGTGGTGATCTCAAAGTGAAATTCTGCAGACAGAACACTAGAAGAGACAAAATTTTGCCTGATGTTTTTCAGCTACCAAGGCTCAATAAAAGTCAGTGATTCACCCTGGGTATTTTTGTCACTTGTTATTTTGAGGGAATTATCATGGCTTGGCATTAGTTCTGAGGTATAATTTACAATGTTTAACATAGTATATATTTAAGATTCTTTTGGAAAACAGATATATAGAAAGGGCAGGCTGATGGAGGTCTCTGTGCAGTTTTGCTCTGTGTTCAGCATTACTTACATTTGGTAACTACTGAAACCCTTGACCTTTAACTCCACTCTTTCTCTTACAAAATACCATGAGAGTAGGAAGGCTACACTAATCAAGTGCCAACACTAAAAAAACAACACCCACTGTCAGGCATCCCATGAGGGACAAGTGAAAGATGAAGGAATTGCCCCATATCCTCCAAGACAGACCTTAAGTGTATTTTTCTTTGGTTAATATGATTTCTAAAGTACCAAGGTAAAGGTGTTTCTCTGTACCTCAGCATCTGCTCCACAAGAGAAGTATGCATTAGTTAACATGAATAAGAAAACCAAGTTAATTTGATCTCTTTCGAGTCTGTGGGATTCACACTCAAACACTCTCTAATGCATTGTGAAATGAATGTTTGGCTTAATTTTTTAAAGTTTCTTCCTCTGACAGTTAGGGTAGACTAAGTGACCTGGGTATAGATGCATAAAGCAGAAAATAGTAAATAAATCTCTGATCAGTCAAAAAATACAGCAGTGGCACTTCTGAAATATTCAGAGTTGCAATGGGTTTGTAAAAAAATCATTTTTCTTTTCTTGAAAGCCTTTCTTTCTGGCATTTTCTAATGAAATACTTGAACTTGCTATTTGGAAATTACACTTAAAAATAATAAAAAAAAACATACAATAAGGTACATTGCTTTAAGCTAACCAAAACATTTTATATTTCAAGATGGCTTTTCACTTCAATATTTTCAAGCTTGAAATTGAAAAATCTTCAGCTATCAAATTAAAATATATATCTATATTCACAAAGTCCCAGTGACTGTATTGATATTTCTAACTTACTTGGCTCACTGGAAAATCTATATCCTTTTTCTAAGTTCTCCAGAGACAAAAGAGAATATTGGTTAGAGAAGTGCTAACATTAGTTCATTAGAGTCTTGTGACTGAGGGCCTTAAGCTGACTATGCAGTACATTTTACCCCTAAAAAGATTACCCACATATTAATAAAATTTCCTGAATATCATTAAAGGAAGATCACTTTTATCACTATTATCTTACCTCTTTATCGAAGGGAAAGCCCATGAGTGTTTAAAATGAGGCCGACTTTGCTACATTAAGAGTAATTATCAGCTATATTGAGGATAAGACTGTGCCACCTTCTATTAGCTACTTGCGAAAGAATAATAGAATTAAGAAGGCTTCCTCTTCTCTGAGCCTAATTATGTCAATATAGTACAATTTGATTTAAAATTACCATTTTTAAAAGCTTATGAGCCAGAGGCTGGCTGGTTGACTGGAATCTGAGGAAAGACTTTTAGTGTAATATATGTATGCTGAACAGGATGCATTGAAGCCAACAGGAGCTCTGTAACAGACCCAACTCAGAAGTATGCTCCATGAATGAAATTCAAGGTTGCTTTAGTGGCCTTGCATCTAGTAAACATGAGCTGGATTTTGCCATGTGGTAGGCATAACATTCAAAATATTGCAGAAGTCATTAAGGAAAATAAGTACAGCACAGAACTGGCCATTGACTATATTTCAGTTTTGGTTTAAGCGTGAGCATGATTAAGATATAATTATCAGAACAAACAACTAGAAATGGAGAATAAAGACCTTGAACCCCTTCATCATTCTCCTGTGCTGCCCTCATTACAAAACATTCTGGGATTGGAAGCCAGCTATAAACAAAACTTACAAAACAAGAACTGATTTATTTTTCTTGAGTGAATGATCATCAAGAAAGACATAATGGAGAAATCCCCAGCATGCCTCTACCCTCATTATACCCATTTCAGCAGAGTGCCAGAGTGCTAATTGAAGATGGAGGTCAATGAATTTGTAAACCCACTGTGGATTTTCTTGTGTCTTTGAAAAGATTGAAACAGAATTCAGTAGAAACCGCAAAAGCCCAGAGTCATCTGATAGGCTGAGATTTTAAAGGCAAGAGTATCTTCACACTACAGAATTTTAGAACCTACAAGGTATAAAGGTGTCTTCTTAGTCCCCCACTGATTTTGAAAGGTTCAAGCACTTTTATCTTGCCCTTATAATTATGAGACCTCAGTAGTTTTGAAATTTAGAAGAGGGGATTTTATCTTCGGCATGAAACATGCAAGAAATTAATGTTTAACATGCAGGTTAACAAAAGGATCTCAGCAGGGCTGGGTTTGAAATCCGTTTACATTAATTCACAACTCTGAAACACACCTGTAAGGCTGTTCTCTCATTTACAACCAAGCATTTAGAAGCATGTGTGTGATGGATGTATCACAGGAATAGTTGCAGAAAGCTTTCCAGAGAGGTCAGCTTTTGGGCCTACCAGTCTTGAAACTGCTGCTTGCAGCACTAGGGATTATCAAACAAGTCAAGATACTCTGTGTAAAGATGACAGTGAAATATATGCACGTGTCAGCTTTCACGGGCTTTTAACCTCCACAATTCTAATGAACAGCTTGGAAATGTGACAGTCAGGGCATGATTCAGTGACCTAAACAAAAGCATCCAGTGTCATTTTAGATGCCCTATGGGACTCTGACTGGCCTCCAGCTACTCCTCTAGAAGGGCATGGGTCTTCTGCTGCTCAAATGTCTCATCCAAGAGATTCATGCAGATGCCCTGGACGCCCCCCCAGCGCATCTCAAATAATACTAGGTATCTATATTAAGGCAACTGAATGGAGTCCTCTGTGCAAAAAGAATGTAAGCGAAAGGATACAAAACAGATTTCTCAGATCCGTAATTATTTTTAATTGTTATAATTATGGGAAGCTCACCAGAGATTTCAGAATGCTTCAACTGGCAATACTGGAGCATGAAAAGTGATTTTTCAGATGTCTGCAATTAATTAGGCATGGGAAGTATTCAGCAAAGTCTTCCCTCGGATGAGCATTCTGGTGTAATTCTTTCACTAACAGGCTCCTTGGGAAACTGCAGTGTTTTGTGAAAATTTTGGACTGACTGCTTCAAACCCTTGACAATATGTTTAGTCTGCATAAATGAGGGAAAACATATTTTGTTTTGTTCAGCATGCTCTGCACTTTCACAGTTACATAATTATCTGCTCAGATGGTCCCACAGTCTTATTTTGACTGAAAGGGAAATTGGAAACGTTGGTAAAATAAACCCAGGCTGGAAGCTTGGCAGCTCTGCCATTTGTTAGAGAGAAAAAGACCCAGCATTGGGACTTTCTTCAGTGTGGCATATTTTTCACTGCAAAACCTTCCCTGACACAGTGACAGTTAGCTGCTGAAAGGATGTAAGAAGTGGCTGGATTATGCTTTTCTGGTCTTCTCTTGAAGAGAGTCACTGTGAGAAGGTTGACTTGCATCCTGCGGAGCATGCTGAGATGCTGGCATTTCATGCTACCCAGAACTTGAATCAGTGCTGGGTCTGACTTTCAAAATGAAATGTCCCAAGGGTTTGTTTCAAAACTTCTAACTCTCAGTTAACTCTCTTTCCCAGTACACTGTATGTAAAACTATGGTGACAACAATTTCCTCAACAAAGCTCTTAGGTGATACTAATATTGTGTGCTGCTTAAGAGACTGGTATGATGAGCCAAAAGGGACAGGTATGATTTGAGTAAGACCAAATACAAAAATAAAATGGAGTTAAAAACTTTAGATGCTTTCCTGTAAAATATTTTGACAAACCCAATCCATGCCCATGAAATGGATTTCTGAGCTGCCCTGGGACACTTTCTGCTGAGAATTCTCTGACAATTATTGTCACTTGTTTGTTCTGTGCAAGCCCATACATAAAGGTGCAGTTATATAGGGAATGAAAGTTTTTCCCCTCAAGTTTTGTGCCTTGAGACTGGATTGCAGCAGAGGTGTTTAGTTTTGTATCAGACAAAACAAATATGGTTCAAAAGTGGAACTGACCCGCATCTGTAGTCATTGTACACTCTAGATAAAAGTGAAATCTGCATCTTGAAATTCCGATTATAAAAGCATCATCTCAGATCCCTTGTCCTTAGGTGTAAATACCACCACAGTGCACAAAGCTTGCATCATTAATTTTTCACCAACGTGTCTTATCTTGCTGTTTATAAATTTCATTGATGGACTCTTGACAGACAATTTATTCACAGAAAAATCCAAACTATCTCCTACTGAAGCAGCAATGCAGGCTTTACGCAAATCTAGAAGGGAATGCACACACTTTATTTTCCCTTGCACATACTCAGTGGCACAGCTGCTCAGTGTTAATGGGAAATTTGATACAGACTTCTTAACCTCTAGGATTCCTAAAGAAAAGCATTCACTTTTGGCTCCTCTCATCTTATTTCACAGTGAAATGTCTCTGCTCACCTCAGGTTCTACCAATTCCATGCTTTCTTGTTTATCAGAGGATGAATAAACTGCCAAGGCCATTAGGCATAGCCAGCCCTACCTGTCCCTGCTCAGCCTCCCCAAGACGCTCACCCAACCCACAGCCAAGGACTCCACGTCATTCCACTGAGGCCATCAGTCCCCCCCAATGATGCCACAGCAGGGCTGGTCTCCAGCTCCCCACAACCTGTGGGGCCCATGCCTCAGCCTGGCCTTGGCCCATCCCCTGGGAGGTACGCCATATCTGGGGCTGAGGCACCCCGTGTCCCTGCAGCTACCCTGCTCCTGGCTGGGCTTCCAGGCCCTACCCTGCCACCCTTAAGGTGCCCTGGCAAGAAACATTAATAACTGAACCCATGACAGTAAATCAGTACCTTTCTATGTTATGTATCTGGAGACCTTTTATTTTGGAAATGGATTAACACATAATGATTCCAGTGGATAATCACTTCAGTCACATAACTGGACTACCAAGCTTTTCTACCGTTACTCTATGTCACTTAACTGAGGCCAGGAAATAAAAGTTCATTTTCGCACAAAATCCCCTGTGTGCCTGTGGTCTCAGGAGGACACTAAAAGTTTGGTTAAAACTACATAATGCTCCTGCATAAAGACAATTAAAATTGAGGGGAACGACGAAGAGTCAAGTTGGAGGATATGAGTTGAACATATATTTTTGGAGGCTGGCAGCCAGGTATACATACAGCATATCTCTCAGTGCCTTCCTCTGGTATGTTGACTCTTCATCTTTCTTGGATTAAGCCTCAGAAAAGAGGCTATGCCCACCCTCCTGCATGGGCCTGCAATCAGCAGACCCGCCATATCTGCTTGCTGGAGACAGCCCCTCAGAACACAGCTAGGCACCTGCTGTGCCTTAGGTTATCCAATAGCTTTCTGCCCTTCCACAGTCCTTCTGCATAGACTTCTTGTATTTTTATAGACCTGTGCATTTAATATTAATAGAAAGCTTTTGGAATTAGATGGTCTTAAGGTCCTTTCCAACCCTAACTATTCTATGATTCTATCTTGAAGATCTTAAAAGCTTTTCAGAAATCAAAGCTTGAGTATTTTCCAGGGCATTCATCTAGACCCTTACCATGTCCTTTCTGAGGATCAAAGCAGATAATCTTGAACACTAGAATGAGGAATGTTTTTTATTACCAAAAACAGCTCTGTGCTGATAGCACCAACAGCTTCATGCTGCTCAGGACCTCCATTGCTATTCCTGTATCCCAGACAGAGGAAGGCAATGAGACTGTACTTTCTTGCAGATATCACTTGCTAAAAGGTTCATAATTTTGGTGGACTAAGGAACCCCAGGAAATATTTCCCTATCCCAGTGCAGCCTGAAAACTGGCCTCAGTGGCTTTTTCATGCCAGATATCCTGCAGGTCCAGAGGTGGTGTTTCTGGATTAAAGATGTTCTTTTTCTAATATGGGCTAGATTTAGGGAAAAAAAGCTTTAAACTTATCTGGAAGTTTTTCTGTTAGTGGGACACAAACATCAGGGCTGTAGGAACACATTAGGATGTGCTTTCACAGGATGCTGCCCTCTCATCAGAGCAGGATGCAGTTAAAAATACAATCTGTTTTCATACTGCATCATGCTCATGATTAAGCATGAATTGCTCACAGTTGTTAGAGCTTAGGGCAGTCACCAAGCCCTAGCTGATAACTGTTGCTTAAATGAAAAGATATTTTTTTGCTATGCTCCTCATAATTGGGCCTATAGGGATGCTGGGAAGGGACTCTTCATTAGGGACTGTAGTGATAGGACAAGGGGTAACGGGTTCAAACTTAAACAGGAGAAGTTTAGATTGGATATGAGGAAGAAATTCTTACTGTAAGGGTGGTGAGGCACTGGAATGGGTTGCCCAGGGAAGTTGTGAATGCTCCATAGGTGGCAGTGTTCAAGGCTGGGTTGGACATAGCCTTGGGTGGCATGGCTTAGTGGGAGGTGTCCCTGTCCATGGCAGGGGGGCTGGAACTAAATGATCTTAAGGTCCTTTCCAACCCTAACTATTCTATGATTCATGATTCTATGATCTTTTTTCAAATGGCAAGATAACAATAGGTCAACTGATTTTTGGCCCAGAACCATATCCCACAGGCATAAAGCTCATTTCTTTATAACTCCTACATGACACTGAAAAATTTGCTGTTTGATTTTGAAAAGTACACCAGGAAAACACAGATCTGAAGTAAGAAATAGGTATATATAGCCTGCTATATGGCATGACTGATGAGCCATTTTGTTTTGTGAAAATGCCTCAGGGAGTTGTGAAAACGCCTCTGATGGGACCGGGTCCTGTGGTGCTACGTGCCATAAGCATGTAGCAATATAATGGCATCTGCTCAAAAGATTTTGCAGGCAGAAAAGGAGTTTGCAGCATGAAGCACAGTATAATTCTTGTTTTACATCCCAATGAGTTAGGCTTAAGAAATGCCTTGGGTAAGAGTGAGAGGGAAATATCTTTACTTTTGTGTTAGCTCTAGTATTATATTATAAACGCTATTTCATGACATGCGATGTTATGTATGTATGTTATGCTGATATATATCCAGTTGCTGGAGGAGGGAAAACTCTTCTTGATGAGTAAGTTAAATTCTCTAGCAGTTTTAACTTTTGGTATTAATCATAATGTTAATGATAATAAGGTTCATGATAATAGCAGCATTCTATAATTTAGGGATCTAAATATAGCAATTTCCTGAGGCTCTAACAGTGTGAGGTTATTAGTCTTTCCTAACCGGTGTACTGAATGGGACTTTCTGCTGGGAGCAGTATGAATCATAGATTTAATATATGTAAATTCTTTAGTGTAAAATCTTTACATAGTTTACAACCTGGCTGCTTAGACTCATAATCCACATTTGATGTAGCTATGGTGAGTTATGCAATATCCTTTATGGTGGCATACAATAACCAGAAAGTGTAGATACGTGTTACAGAGGAAAGGTAGAAGTTATGTGTTCCTCATTGTAATATGATATCAATGAAAATGAAAACCAAATGCAATCTCTACAGCATTACCATTTTAAATTTCTAATTCATTAGCCATCGAGTACAATAAGCAATAAACATAATTCAATTGGCAAAGCATAATAAAGGGAACTTGCTGATACATTTTTAAGTGATCAAACAGCAGTGATCAGCAGGTTTCAAAATGAGCATTTTTTTAAAATCATAATTTAAACAGAATTGCTTCACTTACTAGCTTAAAATTTCTATTCTTAAGATATTATGTCTCACTTCCCAAAGAAGATATATTTAGAGAAGATACATATGCTTCTTCTGCGGTGGTGAAAACTGAGTAAGAAGATGCCCAAACCTCTGCCTTATGTAAAGGCTACTGCCTAGCCAAAAAGAACAGACTGTTTTTGCTACAGCTGTAAAGTGCTGTTCCTAAAGAGGTGACTGGAACATGTTTGCAGAACACACAGCACATCTGTAGAAAACAATAATGCCCTTCTCAGTCTGAGGGAGAAAGTCTAGAGCTAAGAAGGCAGACCAGACTTGAGAATTTAATAACTTCTGGGTAAGTTTAGATCTCCTCTTTGCTGCAGGTGAGACAGCAGTCTTACGAAAGGACATAGACTACTAAGATAATGAGTTGGTGACCACAGCCTCACCTCATATTGCTTCTACATATGTGATGTTATCTCCTGGGTGCTGGTTTCTGTAACACAGAAATGAATCTAACAAATCTCTGTTCTTTCTCAACTCAAAAGGATAATACAGGGCTTCTCACACTTTGGTCCCAGGCTGGGATTCAAGCACCATCAGGACATGCCCTCTGTACTGCTACCCAGAAGCTGCTTAGAGACTCCTCAGAGTTTCTCAGTGAGCAGTTAACATGAATCAGACCAGGATTCTGCTAAAAACAAACTTACAGACATCAGCTCTGGAAGCACATGGCCTTGTTCTCATTTTGTACATGCAGAGACCAATTTCTCCATTCCACTATATTGTTCTTTCAAGAATCTGACCCATCTTCACTGAGTATTTATGGTAGTAATAACAGCAGGCACTAGCAGCTTTGCCTGGATGCTCTCCAGATAACAATGTATGGGACTCCTGCTGGCAGCTTTTTACTCATCACCCATGTGGAGTTTTTTTCCCAGTAATCTAGGGAAAGCAAGAGCAAAGTGATGATTCCAAAGCTAGTGACATGAATGCTAGTTGAGATGCCTGCAAATAGCAGGCTCTACCACTTGGTCAAGTAGTATTTTTTTGATACCCATGCCGTGAAGCATTAGTAAAAAGGACAGAAAAGCACACAAGGAGCAAATGCTACTCTGGTGACTGTATGGGTAAAATCTAGAAAACAGTCCCTTATCTGCTGGGAAAGGATGGGCAGTTAATGCCAAGAACATGTTTATTACTGTACATGTATACAAGAGTGCAGTCCTGTATCCTGACGACTCTCCAAGGCTCCCAAGGTTTGTGGGTAGTTACAGTAAGCACACAGAAGTGTGACCCTAACTACAGGTCCCCAAAATTATCCTGTTGAGTACTTTGATTAATATTTTCTTTATGTCTGTTTTATATACATACTATATGTAAAATTATAGAAAATATATTTATCTTATACTAGCACTTTATTAGTAGAAAGAGTAGAAAAATAAGAAAAAATAGCAAGATCAATTATTTTGCTTACAATTACTTGTCCCATATTTATGTACTGCCCTATTTAAACTTTAAACTATTAGTTTTCCCGGATAAGTCTGTGCACTGCACAGATGTACACATTTCTTTAGTTCTCTGTAAGTAAGATAATCTAAACAATAAAGTTCAAAGCATTTTATTATGGAATACAGGTCAGTCAAGTGAAATGCTGAAACAATAATTTAGAGTGATCAAAACCCAAATGTAGAGCAAGACTTTTGAAAATATTCAAATCTGAAGAAATATGAACAATCCAAAAAACTGATCTTAGAGTTATGAGCCAATTTATGGAAAATTTTATCTCTCATCACCATTAGTACAGTACAAAATTCCCTTCTTATAAAAAGTTCAGGTTTTTTTTTGTTTTGTTTTGGGTTTGTTTGGTTGGTTGTTTTTTTGAGGGAAGGAGAAGTGGGATAAAATTATCTTCTTTCTATTTTCCTACAAATTTACCAGCAGTTGCAGAGAACAGATTAGGTGGAACTACATTAGTATGCAAAAACTTTTTTCATCGTAATCATTATCCTCACCCGAAAATATAGTGTTTTGTATCCTTCTGGTGAAGTTTAACCATGCCAACTGTAAGGTCCTACACCTGGGCCAGAGCACTCCCAGGCACAGCTACAGGTTGGGCAGAGAAGAGATTCAGAGCAGCCCTGCAGAGAAGGACTTGGCGGTGTTGGTCGATGAGAAACTGAACATCAGACTGAAGTGTGCGCTTGCAGCCCAGAAAGCCAACGGTATCCTGGGCTGATCAGTAGGTCAAAGGAGGTGATCCTGCCCCTCTACTCTGCTCTCATGAGACCTCACTTGGAATATTGTGTGCAGTTCTGGTGTCC
>JASSUY010047623.1:0-18925 GCA_032466535.1 Forpus xanthops
CCTGCCCATGGCAGGGGGGTTGGAACTAGATGATCTTAAGGTCCTTTCCAACCCTAACTATTCTATGATTCTGTGTTATTCCACTTGTTTGCCAAATATTAGTTCAGTTTCTGCATTGAGTGCTTCTTAGTATCAGCACGTACCGAAGCCCAAAGATGTATCATTAAGGGCAGTATTTACCTCCAGGGAAAACTGTTCCCTGTCAGCAGTCTGTTGGCTCCTAGCCACTACCAGCATTACACATATCAGCCTTCTGCCCTAGACACTGCTTTCCAGATAATCCTCCCTTCCCTCTATATTCACCTGTGTTACACTGACCAACAGCTGGGATATTATTTCTAACTCTGGTTACTAATGTCACCTTTAGAGACCTAAAGCTTACACAATGACAAGAAGAAAGAAAGCTAGGAAAAATGCCCCCTTTTTTTAGGTATTCATAACTGAAATATTCACTGCATCGAAAGAGTACCAACTTTCGCCTCAAACTGAGTTTTTAAATTGGTAACCTAACTCTACAGTTAGGCCCCTATATCACAGCTTGCTCCAACTCCGCTTATTTTTTAGGCAGAATCCACTTTTGCCAGGATTTTCACGTTATTTGAACATATTTGATTTCTACTGGAAAACTCGCAGTAAGCATTCATAGTGTTTTTTAAGACCCTTAATCACTCACAAACTTGTGAAACCTTCCCTTCTGAAAATCCGTATATAAATGTCCAACAATTATTTCTCTACTTCATGAATCACTGAATTATAGAATGGTTTGGGTTGGAAGGGACCTTAAAGCTCATCCAGATCCAACTCCCTCCCACAGGCAGGGACACCTTCACTAGACCAGGTTACGCCAAGCCCCATACAACCTGGCCCTGAACACTGCCAGGGATGGGGTAGCCACAGCTTCCCTGGGCAGCTTGTTCCAGGGCCTCATGGCCCTCATAGGGAAGAACTTCTTCTCCCATTAACATCCTAATCTGCGCAAAATTACTCAATAGTGAATAACACAAATGTATACACACTAAGCAGAAATTAGAGGCAACCTTGTAGGTGAATTACCACACGCAGTATTGTGCAGTTGACAGAAAACTTCATGATGCACAGGCCATTCTCAGCACACCACCAGTATCAAAGTCTGAACAAGTGTCCTTGTCAGTCATTGCCCAGTTCAGCATCCCAGTGTTACAGCTTGGAAGACCAGCACATTTCAAAGATGACTACCACCTAAGGGAGAGGCAGCTCACCTGGCTTCAACCTGTCGTGTTAGAAAGAAGGAAAAGAAAAATAGCAATTAAATCCTTATTCAGCAGGTTCAAGATTTCAGAGTTTCTGAAATTTAGCCAAATGGAGAATAAAACTCAACAGACTTGGCCATGGAATTGGCTCTGGGCTCAACTACCATGCATCAATAAGCTAAGGAAAGGGTCTGCATTTGTACATGGGGAAAAAGTTTAAGTTAATGCACCATCACTTCTCTGTCTTCCTTACCTCAAATGAAACTGAGTTCAACCATACTGCATCTTCTGCAGCTAAGGAGTCAGATATCCAAGGACACGCAGGAACTGACCCTGCAGCTCACATGGGCAGTCTGTCTTGGTTTTCAGGACAGAAAATGAATGAACAATACAGGAAAAGAGAGTAAGTTTTTGAGAGGGACCACAGAGGTTTTACAACCAGGTTTTGAAAATGCTGTTTGACTATAGGCCCGTAATACAATGATGCTCATTCAAACAGAAACAAGAGAAGTCAGAAAGCACTACAAATCTGGGAATGCTGACGGGCATTGCAATGCCAGCACAGTAACAGAACAGCTCCTTTGCTCAGGCTTGCACCACAGATCTGTGTATTGCATTATTTTAACACCAGAAGAACATCATCTTATGTCACAAGACTTGAAGGAGAAATATTATAAATGCCCAAAGCACCTGAAAAATTTCAGTTGAACAGAATATCAGAATTAGGTTTCCCTATCTTTAGGATTTTTACCAGACTATGTGGTCAAGCCTTCGCTATTGCACTTCAGCACCTCCCAGATTTCAGTCTGATTTTCCACACAGATCTTCAATCCAAACTTTGAATTGTCACAAGCGCAAATAGCTTGTGACAGCAAACAACATAATATACACTTACTCCCAAGCCAGCCTGTTCTTTCAGCTCCATTCCTTAAGGGGGCTGGCTGCACTGGAAAAGTAAACATGCCAAAGCTCTAGGCTCTTACTGTCTCTAAGCTCCATCCTGACACATTCACATCAACATCACCATGCTGCAGCAAGGAGACGGAGAACTTCCTGCAGTACTAGCTGTGAATAAGCAGGTCCACTGCATTAAAGCACTTTCAAGCATTGCTGTTCCTATTTTCTCCTGATTTCTACATGAGTTCATTCCAGATAATCTGCATCTGTAGGGGTAAAGGTCACAACGTAGTTTTTATTTAAATTGCACTAATGCGCACAGTCAGTCCCTGGGACTTATTGCTGAAATCATTATTCTAAATATCTGCAAACAAAGCTTATCTCTCAGCCTTTCAGTAATAACATATCAAGTGGAAAAATGCAAGCATAGCAAAGCTTTTATTAGCCAATTAATCTGAGGTTGTTTACTTGGTTAAATAAAAGAGAATTATTAGTTGCACTCTCTAGAGCAAGCACACACAGGCAGGAACTAAATGAAAAGCATGAACTACACAACGATTACAGACTAAAATCAGTGCTGCTTTGCCAACAGCACTGTTTTGGAATCAACGGATCTGCTTTCAATCTCCTTGTGACAGAGATGGATCTTCACCCCTGCCTGTGGCAAGGGGTTGGAACTAGATGAGCTTTAAGGTCCCTTCCAACCCAAACCAGTCTGTGACACTACGATTTGCCATCTACAAAAGCTGTTGAGGACCTAGTGACTGAACTGTAACCATGGCAATGCATTACAGAAATTCCTAGAAATAAAAGAACATCAATATTTTCAAACAGCTGTCAGAAGTATGCAGTATTTTAATTAGCAAATTACATGAACAACATGGACATCTACAGAAAGGGTAAAGAGCTCAATTCCTGGCTGGTACACTGAACAGCAAGAGAAACATATTAAAACAAAGAAAGAAAATGAACAGACAGAAAAAAACCTCCAATCAAAAACCCAACAAACAAGCAAACCAAAACCTTGAAGTGTTTCAAGAAGGCTCACTTGCTACAAAAGAACCCCTGCAGAACAGTGTGACATGGAACTCAGGGGGAGGATGGTGGTGTGGGCAAATTTACTTGTACTCTGACCCAAGAACAAATCTCAAGTTTGAATAACTGTGTCACATTTAGGTGTAAATGAAAATATTTTCAGAAGCTGTCTCGAGTTTTAAGTTCCTCTGCAGAACCTTGGAAAAAAATAGCTGGTTTCATTATGTAGAGGGGCCAGCTGGAATTTAACAAAATGCACTAAGAATGTGAGTGCTCAAAAACGCAAATCCCTTCAGTTGTAGCCAAAAGATAAAAAACAAAGTTTAGACAGCATGAATATGAAGCGTTTAAAAAGTTTTTTGCCAGCTTTCAACTTCAAACTCTTCCTCAAGGTAGATACAACATGCCTAGAGACTACTGCCTCCATTTATACTTTATTAGAAAGATTTATAAGCAACTTACTTTCCCTATTAGAAGATTTTATCATGTAGCTATTTTCTAGACAAAAAGGGCTCAAGTTCTTGGCAATAAAGAGAGTTCAAGTTTCACATTTCTCATTCCCTTCCTAGCCTAATAGGTCATTTACACAGAAGAGGATTTTCTCTGGCTGCAGAAGCTCCCACTGAAGTATGCTATTAGCTGCCCGAGGTTAGACCACGTGGCGTTTTTACAGTGCAGTAACTATGAGTCTCACTTCCTTAAGAAAGTACGTTTCCTGGCCTACAGAATTCTGTAGTTACGCTCAATAGGATTTCCATCTGCTTATGTCAAGCATGTAAACCAAAACGGATCTCTGTTTTAATTTGAGCCCTTAAGGGCAATTATATCTATTACTCAAAACTAAATTCCGGCACCACAACCTGCTTCCAACCAGGATCACATTGGAACACAGCTGTTCTTTTCCTGGCCATTTGCATTTTCCACAGGTGTTGAGGATGAAAGGAGTCACAAGCTGGACACTGGTGTTCTGCTTTCTTCTTAATGACGGGCTGGAAGTTATACCTTAGCTCTCCTCCTGGGGTAAGCACAGACAAACAGGTTCTGCAGCTAGTTAGTCCCACCTCACAGACATGGGATCTATTTTAAATACAGAGCCCAGAAATACAAGACTCAAATTGCAGTAGGATGTTATGTCAAGTACCTACAAACCAGTCTAGCTGTTGCAGAGGCAACCCACAGCTGCCCCCTCTGCCGTAAGTATTCCAGAATATAGGGTTGTTGCATCCACATCAGTTCAAGCGCAGAAACAGCATCTATCACCCTTGATCATTTGTTACGGTCCTGTCACATTGGCTGAATTCAGTATTAAAATGAGCAATATGCTTTTCTGTAACATCCAATGAGATTTAAATGAACAGATCATCCCTATGTGTATGACTTCACACGCTCCCGAAGTGAGAATGACAATGACACACACAATGACAAACGGTCATCCATCACAGCCCTCAAATAGGAATGAAGACTAAATCCAGTTAGATGTTCTCCTCCACTCAAATTCAAGTATTTTAGAAGTTACCATGTCCCTGCTTGAAGAGTCCTAGCCCATCTCGGTGCAAAGTGGAACAGGTTGCCTTCAAAGATCAGAGCGGAAAAGCAACTCTCGGTCTGTGGCTTGCTCTAATTTGGCCGATCCCTTCTCACCCCCTTGCACTTCCAAGGATCAATCATTTTCCATGGTTCTACGTTCTATCCACTCTGAAACCACCTTACACCACTTCAGATCAGCACTGTGAAACAGTTCCCAGGCAGATTCAAAACAAGTATAGTAAGATGCAAACTCCTGAATCCAACAGGCCCTTTTCCTCAAAACTGGCTGATGTTGAAGGCTGGCATTTGTTTCTAATTAACAACATTCTTCCCATTAGGACGTTGTGTGGTACTCATCAACATTCCAAATGGCTTTTTAACCTCTCTGGCTCCTCCATTTCACACATTTGAGTCTTGGAATCATAAAGCCAAAATCAAGCTTGTGATAGGATTATAAGTTCTCAGCTGTACTCTAATAACAAGTATGAAAAAGATCTTTTTCCTGTTCAAGTATGGATGCAAAAGAATAAAATGCTCACAGGAAGGCACAGGTAAATGTGCTTTCCTTCCCTACCTCTCTCCAGGTCTATAAAGGCTTCAGAGCACACAGAACAATAACCCATTGTTTCAAGAGGGACCTAGGTACCAGGGATTTTGAGAGCTGGAAGATTTCATCCCTTCTAAGCTTGCCACGGTAAAGATTTTGTTATCTACGGGGAATATTCAAGAATCTGCTGTTGGTAGGAGATGAACACTCAGAGCCTGAAAAACACTCTAGACACAGAATAAAAGCCTTGCTTCAATCTCGGGAAATCAAACAAATAACTGAGAGTCTTGCCCACACCATACTTGTTCCATGAAGTCAGAACTTGAGATTCCAGGATTTAAATGCTTTTTAGGCTTCATCTGCAGATTGCTGAACTGGAATCAGCTGACTGCTCATGTGAGAGGTGGTAGGATGTAAGCAGGTGAACAGAGGGGACAGGCTGCCAGGGAAAATGAAGCACAGAAGTTCCCACACAAATTCTTCCATGCCAAAGGATGGCACAAAGACTGTGATCCTCACTTCCCCCCATCCTTAGCCTCTAGGAACATCACTGACGGCTGGTTTGTTTCCAGGCCACTCAGGACTTTTTGTCGTATTTCCGCTCTGGAAACTGCAAGAAAGACGGAATTCCTCTCTGCTAGCTGCACTAGTCTGTCTTTACACTAGAGAACTGGAACAAAAGGACAGTTTTCAGAGCAGGAAACATTATCTGGCAGTTAGGAAGAATTGTGATCTGTCAGTAAAAAACTCTCCATCACTTTCTAATTACGTGACATATTAAACAACAGAGGGATCTTTCTGAACCATCTCCAGCACAAACAACTGGATAACTTCCAAGTGTGTTGTTGAATGCAAACCAGCTCCCCAACATTTACTACTCCACCACTTGCACATTGGCTTGCTCCAGGAGCAAAAAGAATCACATTTGTTACTTATTTCTGTGAAAATGTTTGCCAATTCCCAGAAGCATGTTGGCTCTTTGTACAAACATTAATTGTCCACCTGAAAGCTTATTTGTCTCTTCCAGGGGCTTCAAATCACATTAATTTAATTGATCCAGGACAAACCATTTCTTGTCCAAGTGATTCACGACATACCCTGTAAACAAGCTAAAATGTATACAAACTAATAATAACATAATGTACTTGAGTGTATTTTATCATACCACACAAGGAAAAATAATCATCAGAAAACAAATACTGGGGATTAGTTTGAAGGAAAACAAAATTACTTAAAACAGCTCAAACCACAATGCTTAGAATTCAGAGGAAAAGCTTTGGCAAGCTGTAGTAGTTTCTTTATATTTACAGCATTTTATGAGGTCCTTTACCTCCCCTATTATTAGTACTACTTCAGAGAGATGACGATGGTCTGAATTCACCAGTCTAAATATGAAATTAGATTAAAACCATAGGTTTGAATTCCAGTTTGCCCTCATTGCGGTTGATAATACTGCAGATTTCTTTTGCTGTTTTCTACCATGGAACTAAGTAAAAGCAGAGACATTATTTTTATTATCATTTCACCTACTCCTGGTCAAAACCACAGAACACTGAGTAACTTGGTCAAACAAGAATGTGCCACAGTAGCCGCAAGTGGGAGGAACAGTCAGGGAGAGGATGCTTACCAAGCTTAACTATCTCACCCTACACATGGCAGCAAATTCTTATCAGTCACCTTGCAAAGAGACCCAAAGAGGCATCTCCCCCACTGCTAGAGGGGATCCCCATCCCCATGAACAAGGAATCAGTGTGCAAAAAGAGCCATTTGGGCTCTGAGGCTCGCTATAACCCTCATCTGGAAGCCCAAACCTTCTAATAAAGCAGCATCAGCCTCTCCTGAAGGACTTCTACCCTTCTTTGAACAACTGTATAATTTCTAAGTGTGCTGTCGAACACAAACCACATGTAGGGGATTATATTAAATAAAGCAGATTAAAAAATGCTATTTGCTATTACTTCAAGTGCAAAGTTAATTAAGGCATTTGAATTATGAACTGGCAGTTACACAAATGCAAGTGTTAAATAAAGGAATGTATAGATGTATGTGCTCACCTTGACCTGCATTAAAGTTAGGCACTGAACTTCAACAGGCTTCTTTAAAAAACCCTACCCAAACCAAAAGCCCAGAGCACTATGAGATAATTGTAAGCACCAAAACCTCATCAAAACCACCATGGCAACATTGATGGAAAGCACTGATCCCTTGGTAGGAGCACACTTTGCTGATTTACACGTGTTCAGAAGTGTCTGGCAGGTTACCTTTGTAGCTTCAGGCTTGCAGCACACAGTGTCTTTCTGTGACTAACATCTTGCTAGATCTAGTATCATATCCAGTCCTCCCACTGCTGCCATGATGCTGGCAGAAAAAGCCCTGACATCAGCATAGATTTTGTGTGTGTCCTCTATTTTGACACAAATGCAACTCCATAGTCCAGCTTGATCCAGACCATGCTTGCAGTGCTAAGAGGATCCAGCAGTGTCTTCTTGTAGTATGGTACAACCATGACCTAAACTACTCTACAAAACTGGGCGGGGGGGGGGGGAGGAAGAATAAAAAAAAGCGATTAAGAATATATTTCTCTGCCACTTCTTACATGGAACAAATTCCCCGTTGTCCCTCTCTTTCAAAGGAATACTTATTTGTGATCCTTCAAACTTTAAAACCAGAGCAACAGCCCTCACTTAGTAGAGCAGCAGCTGCTGTTACTCTTACAGCTGTGCAGAGCTTCAAAGGCGCAAAGAGTCTTTTATTTGCCATTAGAAATAGGTCAGATCCATTAAATACAGGTAGTCCAACAATAACAAGTGAAAAAAGAAGTGAGGTCCTCCTGTCAGCTGGCCACACAGCCCCATGAAGGAAGGGCTTTGCAAAGACAACTAGGCAGGAAGAGGGCTTGTTCTAACACCTGCCAATTCCCATTTGGCACCCTCAGCCCACAAAGAGGGAGCAGCTAGCAAGTTCATGTTGTTTTAGAGATCAGCAGTGTTAAACCCTGGGTTACTTCAAAGGGACACAGCAGCAAGGTGAAAAAAGCGCATACACTGCAAAGGGATGGGCTGATTGAGTTCTGAAACAGCATTGAGATTAAAGACAGATGAACTAAAACGTTTTGAGCTGAGGCCTGACTGCTTGCCCTAGATATTAGAATCTAGCCAGCAGCTATCACCATGAACTACAGCTTGAGCACCCCCGTGTGTACAGCAGCATATTCAAACCAACGTAAGCACTTCTTTCTTTCCAGAAACCACAGAACTGAAGGGCCAAAAATGCTACTTTGCCTTTAAAAAATTCTTGCACTTCCAGGAATCCACCTTTGTAACTGAGTTTTGAATTCAGAATTTGGATTTCCCACTAAAGCAGCCACAAAGAACAACCAGGTGGACTGGCAAAGCATCAGATTATCTAGCTGTCAGCTAGCTAATCTGTCTATTAATAATCTACAGAACACCCTGTAAATGGCATTTAATTATACGCCATTTCCATCTTGAATGTGACATTGACTACCTCATCTTTCTTACAGTATTTCAAGGTCGTAAGCAGAGGAAAGTTAAGTAGGAAATTCTCTCCCCCTCTCTAAAACCTCAAATCTTTTCTTGCTCTCAGGTTTTGGTAATTATGATTCCTTTGTTTTCAGTAAAGCCAGAATGGGATGCATGCAGCAGAGGTGAAGAAACAGGTAAGCCAAACAGAACTATATATCACATTCCTTAAATAATAGAGTACCATTCAGAAAGAATACCATACAGACTTTTTCAGAAGAACGAACTTCTTCCCTGTATCTAACCTCATTGTATCTTTCTGTACTTTACACTTGTCTTATCAATACGGACTGGAAACAAAAGAATTATGTTACCATGGGAAAAACAGTAAAGCTCTCATCCTCTTCCCTAGAAAAAGCATCAAGAGCAAAACAAGGGGTTTAGTACAGACATATTTTAATAAAGTAATTACCATGGCTGAGAAAGGAGGTGAGCTTTTTGGGTTTACAGCCTTTTTTCCAGGTAAAAACTAGCAAAGCACTGCAGACATGTTTTCAAATTGTAAGCTGTATTTCCAAGACAGAGAATGAAACATATATGACCTTTAAAACCTTACAATGATAAATGTCATTAATCATTAAGAAGGTGAATATGCAGCATGTGCATAAGCAGGCTGTCCCAACTATATGCACACAAAGAAAACCCTACCTGCACTTCTAGGCAGAGGCAGGCAATGTGCACTTAAAACGAGGAATAGAAAGATGATATAGACCCTGGAGGCTCCAACTTCTTCTCCATATGGGACTTGTGCCAGGATATTTCACCTATTTTGAGTCCCACCATTACAGAACCCATTCAAAGAATCATAGAATGGTTTGGGTTTGAAAGGAACTTAAGATCATCCAGTTCCAACACCCTGCCATGGGCAGGGACACCTCACACTAAACCATGTCACCCAAGGCTATGTCCAACCTGCCCTTGAAAACTGTCAGCAATGGAACATCCACAACTTCCTTGGGCAAATCATTCCATTTCCTCACCACCCTTAAAGAACTTCTTCCTTATATCTAACCTGAACTTTACCTGTTTCAGTTTAAACCCATCACCCCTTGTCCTCTCACTACAGTCTCATGAAGAGTCCCTTTCCAGCATCCCTATATTGGATATATATCTCCCTTGAGATATTGGAAGGCTGCTACGAGGTCTCCACGCAGCCTTCTCTTCTCCAGGCTGTACAGTCCCAACTCTCTCATCCCATCCTCATATGGGAGGTGCTCCAGTCCCCTGATCATCCTCGTGGCCCTCCTCTGCACTCGTTCCAACAGCTCCATCTCCTTTTTATGTTGAGGCCACCAGAACTGCACAAAGTACTCCAAGTGAGGTCTTACGAGAGAAGAGTAGAGGGGCAGGATCACCTCCCCCCACTGGTCATGCTTCTTTTGATGCAGCCCAGGATACGGTTGGCTTTCTGGGCTGTGAGCGCACACTGCTGGCTCATGTTCATTTTCTCATCAACCAACACCCCCAAGTCCTTCTCCACAGAGCTGCTCTGAACCTCCTCTCTGCCCAACCTGTAGCTGTGCCTGGGATTGCTCTGACCCAAGTGTAAGACCTTGCACTTGGCATGGTTGAACTTCACAAGGTTGGCATTGGCCACCTCATAAGCATGTCCACGTCCCTCTGGAGCCCAATCCTTCCCTTCAGCATATCAACCAAACCCCACAGCTTGGTGTCATTGGAAAAGTTTCTGAGGGTGCACACAATCCCACTGTCCATGTCACTGACAAAGATGTTGAACAGGATGGGTTCGAACACCAGCCTCTGAGGGACACTACTCATTATCAGTCTCTGCTTGGACATTGAGCCATTGAATGCTTGTAGTGAGTCGAATGTGACTTGGCTGATCTCAGTTCCTTGAGTACAGCTTCCCTCCTTAGGTAACTGTGTTATTTCAACAACCCTCTTCAAACCTCAGGTTTCATCTAAAATAATGGTGCAAGATACCCACCTCCAAATACATTCATCAGAGAAACCTTCCTTTCTTAAAACTTACCCTGTCAGACCTCAGGTGTGTTTTTACGAGGTAAACAGAATTAAAAAGGTGCAAAATAAACATGAATAGAGAACCAAGCATTTAGATTGACAAACTACTGCATGTTGCTAGAATAGCACAGAAAATTTGTTCATATTGTAGAAGCCATCAAAGTGACAAAGTTTTATGCAAGTGGAAGCTTCCATCTTTGTACAAATCCCCACATTTGTCTCTGGTGCAGTTTGCTCAGACCTGAAACAGAATATTTGCAATGTAGAAAACAGCCACACACTAAGTCTTGTATTAAGCTAGCCTGAGTTCAGCACAGGAACCTTTCTGCTACCACGGATTCATGGGCATTTCAAAAAGAAACAAGAAACAATCAAGTTGTATATGACATATCAAACTAACTCTTAGAAAGCACTGAATATAATACTTAATATAAATGCTTATCACAGCTGACAATGGAGTCCCACTTTTAAATGGGAGCCAGGTCAACATTTGCCGGGGTAGGCGTCACACACCCTTCCCATGACAAGGATCTCCTAGCTTCCCACTGTACATGTGATTATCACCATATAGGAATATATATTTATGAAAACATATTGTGTACCTGCATCTATATCTGCATGTAATTCCACTAAATATGCTGTTTCTTTATATATGCTGCTTGCTCCAGCAGAGACATAATGCCAAGGAAAACAAAGATGCCTCTCCACCAAACCCTAGGGTGACTGAAATCCTGGAAAGCAGCAGTCTTTCAAACACACCAAAAAAAAAAAAAAGGCAAATTTAACAAGGCAAATTTCATGCCTTGGTGACCCGACAGTCATTTAACTTGTGTGATGTGTTTTTCAGTGATCAGTCTCTATATGCTTCCAAAGAAATCTCTTATTTTTTTACTGCAAAAGAGACTTACCTGGTTTAAGATCTTGTGCAGAAGCTGTAGCATTTCCTATTCTTAAGCTGGAAACACAAACCCATGTCAGAGTAACCATGCAGAGACTGTTACTCCTGAGCTGCAGAGTACCAGCTCCCCCTACTGCTATTTTGCCAGCCAAAAAATCCACGCTACCTTGAGACATTCTCTTTTCCCAACGCTCTCAGCAGACAGAAACTGACAAGATGACATTCAGAAAGACCTGTAACACCCTCTAAACATCTAGAAATTATTTCCTACATCAGACACAACCCTGGAAAGGGCTTTACCAGCTCAATTCTGACCCTACGCCATGACCTGCTCCTTACCTGTGTTTTTTAGGTGCCGCTGGAGAAGATGCTTTCTGCTGCCTCATTTCACACACACAGAAGGGGATTTTGGCGTAAGAATATCCTAGCAGCATACAGAAGTAGCTCTATCACTGACGTTCTGAGATGCGTAACCAGACAGGGCACACATCATCACAAGAAAAGCAGCTGCATCAAATGTAGCATTACTAGGACAAGGACATCTATATTTCTTCTCCAGAATTGCTGCTATCAGTCAGAGATGGTATCGCATCCCTCGCTGTAAAGTCACAGCTGTAGAAGCAGAGGTCTACACAGCAGGGAGAATGTTGCAACACATCACTGGCAGTGTTCAAGGCTGGGTTGGACATAGCCTTGGGTGACATGGTTTATTGGGAGTTGTCCCTGCCCAGAGCAGGGGGGTTGGAACTAGATGATCTTAAGGTCTTTTCCAACCCTAACTATTCTGATTCTACATTGTTAGTGGTATCAACATCCTCAGATAGAAAATTGACCTTAAATACCTTTGCAAAAGCCTCAACATGCTTGTCAAAGTGCCAAAATGCCACTGTAGGAGAAACAATTAATTCCTTATCCTCCATTTTGGGGAAGAAAAAGCACAGTTCATTACTATCTCAAAATCACAGTGCTTTAAATTGAGGCCCACTGCAGTTTTTGGAGTAAGGAGGACATATAATAAAACTTTAAAAATCCACATACTTACCTCCAACTTAATCTGCACAATTACTAAGGTGTTTCTATTCAAGGGAAAGTATAGAAAAATATACATTTATTAACTAAACAGGAAAAAGGAGGATCAAAGACATATGGATACTATATGATTAACAAATGTTAAAGGCCTAGAAAAAAAGGCTGGGGTAAAGCTTCCTATAAAATGGACTATTCCTATTCGCCCTAACCAGAGATGAAGTCTAGGAAACTTACGTAAAACATGGTTACCAGTTCTGGATTTCATTTCTCTTACTAGTTAAAGAATAATACACTGACAGGTATACAAGCACAGCCGATCACTCTTTTCAGAGATGCTTCAGTATACTTCTAGGAAGGAAAGTTAACTGACTTCTGGGAGAAAGAAACAATAATGGAACAGGCAAAGAAGCTACAGAATAAAATGGTCAGTGTTATGTTCAGTCTTGCAGCGCCACATGGATATTCTTCACACTGAACATGTCATGTCTGAGCGTTTATGAACCATGAGGTGCTGTGAGCTCACTTCTGCTCTAAGCCTGTTAGTCATGTGAAGAACTGGTGTCTGCAAAGCAACGTTGCCCATCGGTGACTCAAATATACATGAGGAACTCAGCTTTATCATAAGTCTCTCCACCTCTAGCCCTCACCACCAATGCGAAGCACTGAAGTACCAATTAACACAGAACTAGAAACAAACTATGTGGAATAACATTTGGTTTTGTGTCTCATGACGTTGAAACACAAATACTGGGTTTCTTTAAGGGCCTAAGCATGATTATTCAGCACTCTGTATAAGTGTTACTTTTAACTCATAAAAAATCTGTTACAAGCGTACTCTCACAGTGGCTATTCTTATTTGAGCTTATATAGCTGAACTGCCACTGTTAATTTGAAAATTAGAAGCAAACATAAAACTCTCTTCTTAAAACACCAGAACTGTGGAGAAAGGTTGCAAGACAGACAGCAGGAGAGTGTGTGTCCATGCACGTCTAAAGGGATGTGTATATACAGCCGCTCAGCAAAACTTTTCTTCCACCTGGGGTGGAACACACACCTCCTGCCTTGCAGTTTATTTTATAGCTTGTCCCACCTTTTTTCTTCAATGGCTTTAAGGCAGTTTTCTGGCTGCAACCCACAAACATTCTTTCGTGCCTGGAATGGTACTTAATAATCCCCTTTTCCAGATTTTTCATCCAGCATGGCAAAGTAGAAACTATTATTCATTTTTATTTATTTCTGCTACTGGTAAAGATCAGGTTAATATTCTCATGAGATTCCAGCATGTTTATGGTAGCTGTTGTTATTTTTTGGGTGCTTTTTTCCCATAATGTTAAGAAAAACAAGTTAGAAATTCCAGTGCTTCTGATTATATGGAAAGTATGTAAAGAATTTATGGAGCAGGATTTACTGACTGAAGTTGAGAAACCATACATGAATTAGAAGCTTGGTTTTATTTTACAGAAAACTCATTGTTAGGGTGTATTTCAACAGATACCATTAATTTAATCAAATGTAGACATTTTTAAGATCTACATCACTGTCTACTCCTGCCAAACTGAAAGGTTAGGATACTTCTTCTGTTGGCACAGTAAAAAAATGAGTTAAAGCAGTTACAGTAATCTGAGAGTATGGCTGGACAGGGAGAACTACAGTCTGTATTTAGGACTGCATCATCATGCCAACTTGGATTATGCATGGACAACAGCTACATAATTCAGTAATAAAAATATTAGTAAAATACTAGTAAAAATACTAGTTAAGGTATCAGTTTGGTAATGGGGGAATACAACTTCCATTTTGCGATTCTCATTGTTTCCACCTGTTACACAAAAACCATCTTTAGTTACTCTAATTAATTGCTCTGCTCCCAGTTGTATGCTTGAAAACTGTTCTTTGTAATAATCTGTGATATTTCTTCAGGTAAGACACTAGTATCATCACAGAACCATGCACCTAGAAAGGGAATTCTGGAGGTCCCTAGTCCAACTCTTGCTCAGTGCAGGGCCTTGCCTGGTTGGCACTTCAAGTACCTCCAGCAGTGTAGATCCTATAATTTCCCACCCCAGGATACCAGATGTGGGACCATCCTTGAGGTAAAAAATACGGTTTTCAATGAGTTCTGAAATTTTTGTCTTCCAGCTTGTTCCTGTTGCCTCTCATCCTTCCTCTATAAACTTCCAAGGCAAGTCTGGCTCCATCTCCTTTGCCACGTCACACTAAGCACTTGTAGAGAGTGACACATATCCCCTTTCCCTCTGCAAGGCCATCTCTTGACAGGCTGGACAAAACTCCATTCTCTCAGCACACCCTAGCCTCCAGCTTCCAGCCCTCCCCTGGATCTGGTTCCAGTACACTCATGTGCTGTGCTGGGAGTCCACAACTGGAAGAAGCATCCAGATATGACCTCAAGAACTGCTGAGAGTAACAACTTCCCTTCTACAGCCAGGCACCTCAGGAGAAGGTAGGACTTCACTTGCATTTCATCACCTTGCCAGGTCACTGCCAGGACCTGATTCTCTCAAGAAACACTGCCAGATCAGAATACCAACCCTGCCATCAGTGAGAAACCAAGCCCAGCTGCAACTGCTGCCATTCAGTCCTGCCTAGCAGGTACAGCGCAGTCTGAAGAGCCGTATGACGATACTAGATTAAAATAAAATGTAGTAAGAAAACAGAATTTATATTATTTAAGCTTCTGAAGCAAGTGTGAGAAAACGTATCATGGGCTTCCCTGGCAAAAGTATATCCAGTAAAAGACAATCTGAAGTGTGGTATCAGGACTGAAAATGAGCGACATTTCATTGAAACAACATTCCTGAAAAAAAAACAACCCTGTCCTACCTACACAGCAAGCCTCAATACCCTCTCCTTCAACCCCCTCTTATACTCAAGGTTCACGGCTATTGGAAACAAATGAACAAAAGAAATAATATAGATCAGACTCTCCATCACAGCAAAAGCATGTAACTGTTGGCTTGTTATGTCTGCCTGATTTCACCTGCTTCTCTCTTTCCCAGTGCACAGACTTTTTCATTAAATATCACTTCTGATTATCAAAGATTAATCACCACCAGCTTTCACAATTAAAACATGAACCTTCCTGACTCTGCACTATGACAATCACCTGACAGCAAAGAATGCAGGTGAAGCTGTGTCCTTGATCCTGATTCCTGGTTCTCTAAGAAAAGGAATGACGTTTTATGAGACAAGACTTGCACAGACTTCTGTGCCAGGGGACACTGATGTGCAGTTTCCCCAAACCTAATGATTCTGATTCTATATGTCTGCTGACTTAAGACATCTGCAGAGCAAGGTAAGATGTGAGCCTGAATACCCTTACAGTATTTGAAGTATTTGGTTTCTCATCATCATTCACCTTTTTCAAGCTGCTAGTTGCCTCATTTTAGTACAAAACAATAAGCAGCTGCCACTATTTTGTTCATAAAGAGATCAGGAAGAAACAGAGTGCTGCCACTCACAGAAAGTATAGAAGAAAATTGTCCTCCTTATTCCAAATGAAATGCGTAAGAGACTGACAACCACTTTACTCTGCAGTTACAGGAAATGAGCTATCAGAACTGTTATGGAGAATATGTGAACCACATGGATACTGAACAACCATACCTGATTTCCAATCAATCTGAACTGGGGTCTTAACTAAATAAACCAGTAACTACAGTATCAGCCCATCTAGCCTCTTCCCTCACCCCAAAACTTGTTCACTAGGGCCAGAACAGCTCCACTAGATGAACCAGTTTTTTATAAGCCAGCTGCACAATTCCCTGTGATCACTCAGG
Source organism: Forpus xanthops (assembly GCA_032466535.1). NCBI lineage: Eukaryota > Metazoa > Chordata > Aves > Psittaciformes > Psittacidae > Forpus > Forpus xanthops. The sequence goes on from JASSUY010047623.1 coordinate 16,485, forward strand.
AGGGAAACCTGTAGTGCTGGATTATTCTGAGTCAAAACTTAGCAATAAACACACACTTGTGCCACACAGCCATTTTTTATGGCCAGCCAGCTCTTTATTTGGAAAATAAACATAATTCCAGCTGCAACATTTTACAGTAAATAAGTACATCTCAATAAAACATAATTACCCCTGTAAGATCTGTGGGACAGCTCTTCTGAGATTTCCAACTACATCATTTCTTGAAACTGTATTTGGTAGCCAAGGCAGACAGGATATCCCTGTAGGGAGTATCTGTTTCTGATTTGGTCCTTGGTATCCAACACAGTCGACGAAAGGTTGGAGACCGCAGCAACAGGTTGTGAGAAAGTCCCACGAAGCTGGAGGACAGCCAGTACAACGCCATGGACTGCAATGAGATCAAGCCCAGTTCAGCCTCCTTTTTCTCATTTGAAACCATTTCAGCAGCTTGGCATGAACTACAGCCACTGCTTACTCCTAGTTATCCAGAAAAGGAACTCACCTAAAACTACTCCTCTCAATAATAATGGCTCCCACTGAAAATGTGTTTTTCACTCTTTGTCATCTCCTCTGGGAAAAAGAATCATCTACGCTGAAGCTTGACAACAGGTCACAAATTAAGTCATACTAAACTTGCTTAAATGTCTATGCTTCCAACTCTAAGTTGATGAGCCAAACAACCAGATAATTATTTTTATGTTCACAAGTAGAAAAACAAGTGGTAAAGTGAGAAGTGTTTTAATAAAATTGCAGGAAAATCCTTGATTTATGAACTTGGCTGTTTACTTCTGATAGCAAGCAAACAATTTGTCTATGTCCTTATACAAGGTTTTCCTCTCACTTTTGAGATCACAAAAAGGATATTAAGCTGCTTTAAATGTGTTTCCAAGCCCTAGTTTGTGAAAATGATGCTGAGAAACATTAGATTTGCAGGTTTGTCCCTCTTAGACAAAAATATTTAAAACTTCTTAAGAATTTAAACATATATGTAGACAAAACACCTTGTAATAGAGAGAATGATGTATTAAAGAGCAGCATCTGGGCTGCTTTTGAAGTACTAGGAACACACAGGAGTCACAGGTTAATGGAGGCACCAGCAAGACTCTATACTTACAGAGGGGACTGTTGCAGCAACAGGGATCATTACTACTGACACCACTCGAAAGAAGTTTGTAATAAGCTTCTGGAACCTGGAAACTTCCACCTTTTGTGCAGCAAAGATCTGAAAGCGGAGAAACCCAGAGTTACAAACAAGTTCTTTTGGAAATGACTGACATGAGAAAGATGGCAAAGGGTTTCCTGTAACACAGTGATCTTGGTCATGTCTTACTTTCATCTTGCATCTTCCATTTCAATCATATCGCTGATATAAGGAAATCAAGTGCCTGGAAAACATAGGGTTAAAAGACTTTTAACGTAGGTCTAAGATAGAAAACTATGTCTGTGTTGTAAGCCTGTGGTGTGATAACAGAATTCAGTAGTCTCACTAACATGAGTAAATTAATTCTCGCCATCCTTCTAATTATCAGTTAGTTTGGAGACAGTGACTCCTAAACATCTGTTAGCTTGAGATACTCCTTGTCTGCTCACCCTGTCCTGCTTGCAATACATTTTGTACCAAGGTCACACTGCTCCAAATCTTTGCCAGCTCTCAGAAACTTGCAGATAGGGCTGGTTTCAGCTAATTGTGGTTACTGGGGCATCCAGCTGTGCTGAAGGTGAAAGTGAACCATGAGGAAGACTGCTTACTTCATCTTGAAGCCCCCTGCCCACAACCATCAGAAGGCAGTATGAAAGCACCAGAAGGGAGGAGACTTATGATAATGAGTACCTAAACTAATTGTAATATCCCTGACACTCTCTCTGGAACCTAATGAATATGTATGTGTGTAAGAAATATCTGCTTGCTTAACTCCTCAGAGTGCAAGTTAGGAGGAACAATCCCCAGTGCACCTGGGCCCAGTTGAGTTGTAGAGTCTTGATTTTTTTCTTCACTGCTACAATCTGAAAAAGTTCTGGACTTTTTCAATTTCTTAACAAAACACAGTATTGTTACTTTTGACCAAAATGCAGAAACTCCACATATGCTTTGCAATGCTTAACACTCCCAAAACTGATTAGAATGTCACCCTTAAGAGAAGCTTCAGAGTCCAGACTAAATTTTACTGAGGCTCAAGTAAAGCCAATGAATTATCATAGACAGGTCACATGAGAATCTGCTGAAGCATGAAATCAGACTCTACAACTCAAAGAGAGTTATAAAGCAAGTATGCTTATTATGGGCCCAGGTACAATGGGGATCACTCCTTCTGATTTGCACACCAAGGGGTTAAGCAAGCAGGTATTTATTACACACGAGCATGCATATTCATTAGGTTCCCAGAGAGTGGCAGGGATATTACAATTAGTTTAGGTACTCATTATCAGAAGTCTCTCTTTTG
>JASSUY010047629.1:3378-23965 GCA_032466535.1 Forpus xanthops
GCAGCGGTGTCTGCGGCCACGGGAAGCCCGCGGGGCCGGTCGCGGCCTGTGGCACCGCCCGGTGCCGCCGCGGGCTCTCGCCGCCTGCTTGCTGCCTGCTTGCTGCCTGCCTGAGCCTGCGGTGCAGCGCGGTGTGGCTGGGAGCACCGCGCACGTGGAGCTGCCCTTACCCTGAGCGTGGGATACCCTTGTGCCACTGCTGTGTTTCTGGTGATGCCGTAGCACGCTTTTCTAACGCAGATGGGAGCGCGCTGAGTTGTTTGGTGCTGGGGACTTCAATGTGCCCTCCTGTGCAACTGTGGGCTGTATAGCAGAACGGGGACGGGTTCCTGCCTGCAGCTTTTGTGTGCACTGGGAAAAGATTTGTAAATAATTATAGATGGACGTGGTTAAACCAGCAAGAAATATTTTAATCATTTCAGGAAAATAATTTGCGCGACATACAGACCAAATGATAAATACAGCCTGAAAGCTTACCGTGTGAGTTGTAGTTTTATTACTTTATGTCAGTTTTGTGCATGCACAGTGTAACATTAGATCTTCCTTTAAAGGCATTACAGTCGATTGTGACAAATGTTCAAAAACATGCTTTGGCTAATATTAAAACATCCTCCGTTTAATGCCTTCATGATATTCATACAAGACAGGTGTTTTACGTCAACTACTGTGTATCCTCCTGAACTCTTTGCAGTTTAATATTTAAAATGAGACATTAAGAATAGAAGAGTTCTCATCATTAAATTAGAGTTAAAGTGGAGCAGAAGCTGATAAATTATCTGACACTTGGCTTCTACGGCTGCCTGTCACAAGGTAATGGCTCTCTTAAACTGTACATTAATCACCAACGAGAAGTTCAGAAATGTCTGTTTCAGCCCAGAAACTTTTACTACCAAATAAATAGCTTTCATACTATTTGCATGAGCAAAGAAATGTCTTTAACAAGAAGTTCATTCGCATCTAAATGAAGTTAATTTATACCTTCTCCCATATGAGTTTAGTTCATTGCAGTTAGCCAAGGAAAAAAAGCGTGTGGGGCAACTTTGCACATAAGCATCCAGTGAAGTGTTATTTCAAGTTACGTATATTCAGTACATATTTTCAAGCTTATGATAAAATGCCTTTAAAAAAGCAAAATGTCTGGTTTAGAAAGTGATCAGCATTTGGTAATGGGTTGTGTAATTAAAACGATCACAGGCAAAATCTATACTTGTAAAAGGTGAACCTGGCAGGCAGTAGTTCTACTCACAAATTCACAGCCAGTGTTATCCCCCAAAGAGTAAGTTAGACAAGGAGAGTAAATTTTATGTTCCAGTTTTCCAGTGGGGAATGGTCAACTGCTTTCAGAACATAAATGTTACAAGGTACGTTGCCTTTTGGTTCCGGAAATTGTATACTGCCTTTCTGCAACCTGTTGGCTTGCTTTTATGCCAGACAGCTTTTCTGTCATAGCAATAAGTACTGCAGGATAGTAAGGTCTTCTCAGACTGACAGCTGTACATGGACTGAAATTCGTTCCTCCAGCAGAACCAGTACCCATGCCTACATGGAAGTGTCACTGTACAAAGTTTATGTAGCTCTTTAAATTCTTGTTTTCTCTCATACTGGTACTAGCTTCATTGTTTCTTTCCAGGAAAGAATTCCCAGGCAGTCTTTCTGGCTCTTTGTGCTGTCTCTACTGACCTTTTGCACCTTCGTTTGTAGCTTCTATCTTACTGTGTGATGCTTCAGCCATTTATTTCTACCCTGTTCACCAGACCCAGTCACTGACTGAGCCATGAAGGCCCATCTTTGTGTTGCCAGTGTGGGCACCCTCTCCCTCTTCTTCTCCCACTGTCTCCCACCCCCAAGCAATATAATGTTGGGTTTGCCTTCCCTGACACAGTGGGGAAAAAACTCAGAACATATGAAGGCCCATCCTTATGCTCTCTTTCATTTTTCCCTCACCTATCTTAGTAAAATTAAGACTCTTTGCTTTTAAAGAAGGAATGATAATTTTCTCCATGTTTTTGTCATAACTAATACAATGGGGTAATGTATTTTCTAGCTTTTGCTGTGCAATATGCATTTCAAACTAAAACAGGATGATCTTAGCAAGATAACAAACAGTATAGTGGTGGTGTGCTGAGGAGTTAGTGCTTAAGCTATTTCTGACTCCCTTGTTTGCGGGTGATCAGTAAGTAGTCACTTTTTGGGTGCTTTTTAGCAAGATCTGTGATGAGAATTCTTGTTAAAACAGTCCTTTACAAAAAATGGCAAGGGGGAGCATGTTCTATTTTAGGTCTTTGAAAAAGAGATAGAATTCTAGGAAACTGACTGTGACTGGAAATAAGGAAAACCATGTTTTAGGTAGAACCTTCTGTGATTCAGAAAATGAGTTTATGATGATGCTGATTTTAGTTTTTCACATATTTGACTTCATTGCATACATAAGAGTTTAATGTGGGCAAATTTTAATTGTTTTAGTATCTTCTATGCCCGTCCTGCTGAAAATGACTAATTAATACCTTTTAATGCAAACTGTAGGAAAAGTTACTGTGAGATTGTGCATAAAAGTTCAATGTTGAAATCAACTAGCTATTCTTCTTATTAATATTTTTACATAAGAGCTATTATATTGGCTTAAACCATAGCAGTTTCCTGTTTCATGAGTAAATGTGCTTCAGTTGATGCTAACTCCAAAGAAGTTTCTTCTTGATTTCTTTATGTAATAGCCAATTTGACTTATCCTATTGTTAATAAGGAGATTGGTTTTGTATTTTTAACTGAATTTCTGTGATAATCAATATGAAGAAGTGGCATCTGATATGAAAAACATTTCTGGTGATCAGGTTTGAATTTTGTGCACTTTGGGTGTTTCTCTGTATTTTTTTCCTAGTGTTGTAAGTTAGCAAGCATACAAATGTCTGACCTGGCCTCTCTAAAGCAGTTGCTGTTTTATATGTCCATGCATAGTACTCTTGATTTTAAACTTCCTAATTCTTTCCATAAAATGTTTTCAGTGTTTATCATTGCTCACATTTGAACCTTTTCTGGGTCTTTAGTATTCTTTTGGATAAAGAGTGACCTGTAGCTCATGTGGGTTTTTATTGTTTGGGCTAAGGTCACAGCATTGATTTTTATAATCCTATTGCAGTGTCTTTCTTCTAATTCTCCTCCATTGTTTAAGCAGCCTGGGTTATTGTTGGTTGGGTTTTGGTTGGTTTTTTTTTTTTTTTGACTGTAGTGGTATGCTGAGCAGAGATTTTCACTAAGCAGCTGAAGTGGTGCCCTGGTTCCTTCCTGAGGCCAAAGCATCTGGTGTTCTTTCCCTATTACTGCATGTTCCTATGAGCAGCTTGCACTAAACAGAGGCAGTCATACCACCTCCCTTGCACTTGACACTAGCATTCACCTGCTCCAGTGATCCAGTGCATGGAACTACACTGTTTAAAAAGCAGTCCTAGTCTTGCCAATAAAGGGTTGATTTTTCTCCTAGTTTTCTCCCTGAGCAGGCTCACCAGTGATGGTTGCTGCTTTTGTGGCAAGGAGATTAGAGGAGCACATGTCAAAAGAAGGAGGAGGTAGAAGTATACAACATGCTCTTTCTGCACTGATCTGCATCAGATCAGTTTAACTAGCATAAAAGTGTGCAAGAGTTGTAATAGAAGTATTGAGTTTGGCATAAATGCAAGATGAATGCAAATTTATTTGTAAGCATAAGGTCAAAGAGCAAAACAAAGGGTTAAAGAAATGGTTTGTACTGATAATGAAGGAAGGACACCGTTTCCAGAACACCATTTCCAGCAGTATCTGTGCGCTGCAGCACAGAGGACGTGCCAGAGGAAGACCTTGCATCTTAACAGCAGGAGGATGGCAACAAGACTGTGGTATATTACACACACTGTTGTTTTTCCAGTTAGCCAAACAAGAGAAGAGTCTGCAGGCACACATTTAAGACCTGTATTTCAAACTAAAAAAAAAAGACAATGGACAGCAATATGCCCTAAGATTTATGGGAAGCAATATAAGCAAGATCCTGATGCAAAGGACTATTACAGCTGATTCCTGAAGGATATCCTAAAAGATCTGCTCAAAATATAGTTTTTTACTGCTAATTGAGAACAACTGAAATGGAGTGAGGACTTAATAGCTGCCGCCCTTGTTTCCTGTTTTGCACAGAAGTTATCCTGGCTGGCCATTTGGAAGGAACTATAATAACTGAAACTTGATTTGGCATTTTTGGGGTCCACTTATTAATAGTACTTTTGCCTGATTCGTAGTAACCTAAATGACTGCAGATTTTATGCCAAACTCCTCATCCTGTTTCTGCATGATTAGCAACTATGTCGTAACATAGAACCGGATCCATTCTTTTGAGACACTTTGCAGTTAACTCTGCCATTAATTAAATTTATTATAATGAAATAGATCAATTAATCCAGTATTTTGCTTTTTTATTCTCTTCCTGTTTTGATCTCTGCCTGTCTGTGTCTTAGGTTTTTTGTTTGTTTGCTTCAGGAGAAAATCTTCTCTTTTGGCTTTGAAAACTTTTCTGTTAACCGGATGAATAGATCTGGAGCAAGAACTAGATCATCATCAGTAGTAGTTGTTCTATTCTGTTTCTTTTGTACATGATGCCCAGTATGACTTTTGCTTATTGTTTGTGCGATTTTCAAATTTGTGTGAGACTCCTATTTGATTCAAGTAACTTCTTGAAGCTCATTGTTTCTTCATAATGTTTTATTCTCTTTTTTCCCAGCAATAATCATCTTTATGGAGACTCAGAGATTTTCTTTGCATGTAAGATATGGCTGGGGTCTTTGCTTCCTTAATTTGGTCTTTAGGAATATTCTTCGTGTTACTAAAATCTTTTTAGTAGGGTGTATTTAAAGTTCAATAAGTTTAACAGGGAGAAGTGTGCGCTGTGGGGCATGAACTGTTAGCATATAGGAAGGGGTTCCTTAATATTTCTTACTTTTGCCTTACCAGTCCTACATTTTACTATTGTCTCATGGATGACTTCAAGAAAAAGCTTATGACATGTGTCACATGCATGATGAGGATTTCCGTGGCTTGTGTCCTTTACCCTACTTTCTCTGCGAAAAGGTCTGTATGTGTCCTGGATCTACATATACCTTCCCATTATTCTTACTCTCCCTTCTCTTTCACTTTGTTGAATTGTCTTGAGGATTTGCCCATCATTCAGACTGGGGAAAAAAAAAAAAACCAACTGGTGCCAGCCATGAACATATTCTAGCACTTTGCTATAGGATTCAGGAATTTAGAAAATAACAAAGTTCAAGTTGATGCATAGCTGTGCATCTTCTACTTGGATGTGTGCATAATTCTGTGATGATCACATGATCAGGTACTGTTTATTAACATACAGTTTAGCGTTGTAAGACTGGTTTTGTATTACTGTGTTACTTGGGTACTAAAGTTCCTGTGCTTCTAGGCACCACTCAGACATGGGCTGAAAAGTTTATCTGCAATCCTAAATACTTACAATGTAAATATAGTACTGTTGAAAAGAGGAAATATGCATAGACGAGAAAGGAAATACTAGGAATTGAGAGGGAATATTCATACTTCAGGCATCCAACTCAGGACCTAAATCAAAAGACTGATCTCCCTAGATATTTCCACAGCTTGTCCAGAGACTTTCAGAGGACAGTTTGGAATATTTCAGGAGTGATCAAAATCACTCTCAACAGAAAACATCTCTATTTACTGTATAGGAGGATCCATCTCCTACATCCCACACTTGCCTACTTTAGACACTTTAAAATAGGTGGTGAGTATATACCTTATTTGCTCATGGGGGCCATAGGGGCATCTTAGTAAGCTGAATTTCAAAGACAGCTTTGAAGGACAGCATTGAAGTGTGTTTTCAAATATTTGAGGAAGTTTCCCTAAAGTGTAAGGTGTAAAAAAGGAAAAGGCTCAAGAGGTTTGTTTGAAAATGTAAAGTAGGTGAGAGAGGAGCTAGAAGCTGGACTGCTGACACTGAATGACAGGTGGGAGGTAGGAAGAGAAGAGAGACAAGAATTCAAACCTTTTTTCTCCTCTTTTTTTTTTTTCCAGTAAAAAGTGAGGGGGTTTGAAAGTGTTTTGGCCAAACACAAAGTAATAAACAGATCAGACAGTGTGATCTAACGAACTTTTCAGCTTTATGTTTCCTAAAAGTTGGCCCAGCTTCAAACACTAGCAAACCACAGCTGTCTTCCTGACACAATTGAGGAACAATAGGTGTGGTGCTGATAAGCAAGGAAGGGCCTTGAAAGTGAAGACAAGTAACGTATTAGAGGAGAAGTCAGGGAGAGCTGTGGAGCCAGTGACGTGTTCTCCAAGTGATCAAGTAGGAAAAGGGTCTTTGCAGCAGTTTTCTGAATGAATATGAGATTAGGCTGTGTTTCTCAAAAGCAGAAAAGAAAACATAATGATGATGATAACTGGATTGAATGCTTCAAGCTGATTGAAAGAATTAAGAAAAATACAATCTTAGAAATGTACTGAAAGTATCTGAAAATGATGAATATGAATCTTAGGTTTTGGAGTAAATTTGGGATCTAAGGTGATGCTGGAATTGTATCTGAACAACAGGCAGGGGGATGGTGATGTAGCTGCACAGCTTTGTGTGTGTCACCAGCAATTAAGCTATTCATATGAAAACCTTAAAGATCTGTTCCCAAATATAACTGTATTGTTTACTATTTGGAGTTTCTCACTCCTATAAGTACTTCCCAGGTAATATTGCTTAGAATATTTCCCCACCTGCCACCAAGGACTGGACATTAATTGTTGCATTTGATTTGTAATGTTGCAGTGGGGTGCCTAGCATGAAAAGTTGTGTTTTACATTTGTTGGGAAGGCACTGATCTTTTTAGTTGGTTTACAGTAATAATTAATTGGTTTACAGTAATAATGGAGTTCAGTAATTTCTTTGCAATTAAATTATGAAGTCTTCTAATAACTATACTCCATAGTACTTCAGGAATACAATTAATTGATTCAGTTCCTTATTCTGATCTTTCCCTATGATGTAAGAATTCACCCCAGGAGGAGGAAGCCTTCAGTTTGCTTAAGTCATTTGTAGCCAGGTCCTATACCCAGCTACAGTCATCCTTTCCTTCCCCTTCAACATGTCCCAGGACTCAGGCTGAGAAGGGGGACTGGGTAAAGGACAGAGGATGTAACATCTGCTCTTGACTAGTTTTCCACTGGTGTATGGGCATGGTAGCAAAGAGGAGTGAATTAGAATTGTTTCTAGGCTTTTCTCAGTTAAATCAGAGATGAGGCAACTTTAGTGTCAGGGAGGCATAACCCAAAGCAAAAAAAAAAAAAAAAAAAAAAAAAAAAAACCAGCTTTTTATTTTCTTCTTGTTATTTTTACAATAGATACATTCCTGCCAGCTGTTGAAATGTAAACTGTTAATGCGTTTTTGCAAGAGCAAAAAGAAAGACTGTCTGAGGTGTCTAGTAGTGAGGTGTCCAGATTAAAGTATTGCAGTATGTAGCATGCTCTGGGAAGAGAAATTAAAAATTACCTGCCCACATATATGTAACTGAGTGACAGCCAGGTTTTAGTCAGTAACTCTCTTGAGATAATCAAAATGGGGCACTGTATTCTAAGTGTGGTGTTACTGGTACTTTACCACTACTAGTTTCTGACATGCATGTGGTGTACAAGTGGGAATTCAACATTAAAATGGGAATCAAGATTTTGATACCCATCCTGAGCTAGGTCCAGCATTATGAAGACAAATATTACCTTCTCCCACAAATCTTGGAGGTCACCTCTGCCTTGCATATTTATGACTTTCCTAAGCAGTCTAAGTAAAGTCAGCATATCATCTCAGCAAAAAGGGCATCCTAATGCCCATAATTTAATGCATCGTGAATAGAAAACTTTGTGTATAGTATTTTTCCCCACCTAGCAGTAATAGTTTGAGTCCTTACCTCTTCATCAGCGCTGTAGGCAAATCAGCATCTCTTTCAATGAATTTCAAATGTTCGTGTCCTTGTGTATCTTGGAATATTTTTTAAACTGATTGATTTATTTTATATAAAGGGTCTTGCTGCATCTTAATCTATCAAACAGGAGGTATGAAAGTAATCAGAGAGAGTTGATTCTTCTGAACATTTTTTGTTAACAGAAAGTGTGTTTATTTTAATTTATCTGAACCTCTTCCTGGGGTGGATGAGAGATGCTGCTGCTGAAGTTTGGATGACACAATACTCCACAGTGTCACCTGTGGTTCTGCATGCTTTTTGACCATAAACCTGATACTCCTGTAGTGTCTTCATTACTGTTGTGTATTTCAGTGGGCAAATCTCCTTATAAAGTAGACAGGTTTTTGTGAAAGTATATTTTCTTACTGGCAATTGTATATGATACCATATGTGGGCTACCATGGGGCTTTATCAGTATTTTAGGAAGAAAAATCGGCAAAAAAAGCTACTTCACTTAACACAGTGCCAGGCTAGAAGCATAGAATCATAGAATAGTTAGGGTTGGAAAGGACCTTGAGATCATCTAGTTCCAGCCCCCCTGCTCTGGGCAGGGACACCTCCCACTAAACCATGCCACCCAAGGCTTTCAAATAGGCATAACAGTGAATGTTTTTATAGAAATGATATTACTTTCTGTCAAATTTAGTGTTTTAAAATATGGTAAGATTATCTAATTTTAGTTTTTGCTACCATGTTACTAAGAGGCTAAAAATCTATGTGTGTAGAAATGAAGAGTTGATGAAGATAAAAATGTCACCTTTATTGATTTTAGACAGCTCTCTTTTATTAAAAATAATAAACCAAAAAACATATAAATATCAACAAAAGCAGCAGCATGCAGGAGGTGAGCAAGCACACCGCAGGTACTCATGTTTGCCTGAAGGGGAATATGCTGTGATCAGTTAATGCTCTTGTTGTCAGGTATCACTACAGACTTTGCGGTAGCTGCAGTGTTTTGTGGTAAAAATGTAAATATTGTAATGATCTAAACTGATTACTTTTCTGGGACCAGTTTGGTGTCTCTTTAATTAGAGCTGTGTGCTGTGTTACCTGATTTCATCCTTTTTCTGTTTACATATTTAGGCCCTGCTACTGGATTTGTTCAAATGGACCTCGATAGCTGTGGGGCCTGACTGAGTTGATAGGACTCTGGATAACTGCAAGTTTCTACTCTGAAGATCTCATTGTAGGCCTCAACCTAAATTTCAGCTTTATTCCTTTGTCTATTTGCTTCTAATACATGAAAATTGTCCTACAAAATGCTATTGTCTTTGAGTCCTCTGCGCTCTTACTTTAATAGCATTCGGACACCATGTGCTTGGGATGTTGTCACAGATCATTAAAATATTTCTGTTGTGTCATGTACCAAAACCTCATGATTCTGTGATTATTATGTTATATTTTTACATTCAGTGGCTTCCTACCTAAAATGGAGATCATCACCTGTGTTTTCAGTCATTGTGGTATTTCTCTTAACTCAGATTTGGAAGTCAGAGTAACTGTTGGAACTCTGTTTAGGTCACTTTTAAAGGTGTTAGTAGACTTGGTTTTATTTGCTGAACACAAATAAGATCTACTTTATTTTATTTTGCAATGTTCTGTTTTCTTAGTAGCCTACCACTACTGAAAGCTTTCAATATGATGATATCCCATGATGCAGACCAATAAAATAAGTAGGAAAAGGCATTAGCTTTTACTAGCTCTGCTGTTGCTTTTCTATTTCTGTGGCTGTGGTTACATGACATACTATACAGCTGAGAGTGAGGACATCTTGTATTTTTGTGAACCAGAGAATATCTTTTGTTTGCACTGTTCCCTTTCCATATGACCATGTTGCAGTTACACTGAGTACTAAAGTTAAATAGGTCTGATAGAAGCTGGAAAGCACTTTGCAAAATCACATTAAAAATAGAGTTTGAGGGGGAAAATTGAAATGCTGCATCCCTGTCTATATTATGTTTATGTTGTATGGACTTTTTAAAGCAAGTGTGCAGCAATATAGGATAGTTAAGATATTAAAAGATCCAAAACTTTCTCTGAATATGAAAAATCAGAAATACTTTTTTTTCTTCAAAGGCTTATTACAATGATATCTAAGATCTTCACAGTATTTGATGGTTTTTTTTTTTGTGTATTCCTAGAACAACAGAAAATCACTATTGTCCTGTTTGGCCACGGAGAAAACCGATCCACTTCTTCAGTCAGTAATAAAGTTGATGATAGTGATTGGGTTCTCCTGCCTTTTAACCTTATGCCTCCAGCTCTGTTCTCCCTCAAAAGCCAAAGCTTCCATTATAATCAGCTGCTTTGCATTTCTACATAAAGGGGCCAAGGTGTTTCAGTTTGGACTCCCAGAAAATGAGGAAGCAAAGGTTGGTGGCCATCTGCCAGGGTGCTTGGTCTGACTTGCTCCTTGTGCACAGGAGCTGATGGCAAACAGAGAGGCAGAACTGAGTATTGCTATGTGGCGTTCAACTGCCTTAACCATATGCCCATCGCTCTCTTCCTGTAGTTGTATGTCTTGTTCTCTGCACAACTTCTGGAGCAAACACATATAACAATCTATAAATAATCTAATTTGATGCACAACCCTGATTCATTTCCTGAGCAATGTGTGTCCTGCACACACACAGCGGCCATAGTCACGTGGAACAGTTCAGGAGACGATGAGGGCAAATGTTAAGGCTATAAAGTGTTTAAACTGTGTAATGCAATAGATTTTTTTCTAGTGTAGATTATTAGAGCTATAGATTGAAGCATTTTTAACAAGGAACAAGAAAAAAGAATGTTTTTAGAACTGGTTGTAACTACTTCCCTGTCTAGTATGGGAATGTGAATATTCAGCTTGGTGAAGTACAGAGCATCAGCCGGTAGGAGGAGGCTGGCTCTGGAAGGAAGGGAAGGAAGAAGGCTGGGTAGTAAATGCCATGGCTAATACCCAGTATGATTTTGAGTCTTGGGGACTGTTTGGGGAGAGTTTGCCCTAGCTTTTGTTTTCTCTTCAGCATTCCCAGCCCAAGAAATTAGCTTCTTGGGAGTTTCTCAGTGCAATAACAGATGTTGGGGATGTGTGGTGTGTTGCAGTAGTCTGCTAAAAGTGTAAACAAAGAAATGGAAATCAAAGGTGTTTTCTCCTCTATGTATTTTTTCTACTGGAAGTTAAGAGGAAGCACTCCTCAAGACTCCACATTTTCTTCCAGATGAATTCCAGGGGCAGCCCATGTGATTCTTGGTCTGAAAATTAGGTAGCAAAAACTTTTCAAGGAGAAAATACCACTCTCTGCTTACCCCTTTAATTTTCTTTCCAGTCAAACTGTAGTGATCCGTTGTGTTTGTAAGCTATTAAGGGTAGTGTATAGACAGAACCAGAGCTGTGCTGCTGGGAATCTCAAGCTCATCTCTGTATCTTCAGACTTGATTAGGGTGATAGTTTGGCATTTTGTTTTTCTTTCCAGAGAAATCTTGCCATACCATGGGCTGGGTTTAAGTTTTCGCTAGTGCTCTACTTTATCCATGGATGGCACTTGAGATTTGGTGATGGGGCTAGCAGTTTGTCATGGGGAAAGTAAAGAAACCTCATGCTTTGTTATTGCTTTTTTTTTTTTAATCTGCGTTATGCAGTCTTTTCCCAGAAGTAACAGAGCAAATTCAGATGTCCTGTAAACAGCACTGGAGATGGTACTGAGACATATGGGTAGTTAGGAAGATTTTGGTCAAGCCATTCACTGAAATTCATAGAAATCAAAACACTTGCAGAAGTACATCAGTTCCACTGGTGTTTTGATACAAAGAAAAAATGAAAACCCTCCTTTTAACCCTTTTTTAAAATGAGGATCAGTTTTCAAAGTTTCACAGCTGCAGAGAAACTGTGCAAGCAAGAAGAATTGGTCTGTATAGGGCAGAATCACCTTAAGCTAGTATCTCAACATTTTGTATCCTGAAGCTATGGCCTGAAACAACTGCCTGTCATATCAGATATATTATACTTGATTTATTATGTTACTTCATCTTATGTACTGTTTCTAACCTTTTGCAGGGATTGTTTTCCTTTTCTGGTTGCTGTTTGTTGGTTTAGGGTGGGGGTTTTGGTTTGGGGTTTTTTGGGTTGCATTGTTGTGCTTCTTTTTCCCCCAGCACCTAGTGTGAGGGAGCCCTGATCCTTGACTTGGCTTCCAGGTACTAGGATAATACAAAAAGTAGTCATACATGATGCTTAACATTTTCTACCTTATTCTCATTTGCATTTGTTTGCCTTCAGCTTCCAGTCATTGATTCTTGTTATGCCTTTCTCTGATGGATTAAAGAGCTCTTTAGTACTCACTATTTTCTCCCCAGGAAGGTGCTTTTATCCTGTGATCATGTTACTTCTCAATCTCCCTCTTCCTCAGTCTTTTTAAGATAAACAGATTGAGCTTTTTATAGTTTCATTATTTTTTCACATTCTCAAATAGTTTTTGTGGCTCTTTTCTATTCCTTCTCCATTTTTTTCTATTAAAAAAGAGACATAAACCTGTATTTTTCTAGTCACATACTAAATTTCTTCACTAGTTATGCCTGTGCTAGCATGGTCAGAAACTGATGGTTTTGCAAGGTCAGATAAAATAAACAACTACTTACTATGACTTCAACACATCTGAGTATGTAACTATTAGTGACAGAAAAGGATGGATCATTTTAAAAACATTCAGTTGCTTCATAAGCTTTACAAGGGCTATCAGGCCAGCAACAGTGGGTATGCAGGAGAGGTAGCAAAAGTATTTGTGTTGAAGCTTTGAAGGAGACAGAAGCAAAATAAAACTACTAATCTTTATAGTAAAGCAACAAGAATGCATCAAAACCCAAAGTGTTATGGGTAACACAGTAATACATACTTGCCAAAATTTTGTAGGTTTGAATGCAAAACCTATGTTAGTAACAGACTATGTAGGTCTTGGAAAGAGAGACTGAATGGATGTGAATATACACATCTCTTACATCTGTTTAATACCATAAGTAGCCACTTGCTTATATTTTGAAACCCTGGAACAGTTATGTGATCTGTTTTGCTGTAAAAGAAAAAATAACGTAGCATCAAGAATATCTTCTGTTACAGAAGCTGTCATCATTAAGTCATATGAGTTCAAATAATCAAAATCCAGAGCTTCAAAGAGGCTCTTGAAAGTTTTACTGCTTCAGTATTTCTTACCAAAGGAATGGCTATTCACTTTGATTTTTATCCATGCTGTAGGACAAGGGTGAGTTAAATTTACCCTAAGGAGGCTAAGGAGATGCCTCTGCCTGGTCAAAGCATCTCAGCATACTCAGTGACTTTTCTGCATAACATGCATATCAACATCTGAATGGAATCCACACTCCCAGATCCATGGAAACCATCAGGTTTTCATTACATTGAACTACAGTCTGTACAAACTCTCAGTGCTGCAGATCTGTTTAGTGCAAGTTTGTCTAACTTTGCATCTGTCACAAATTTGAGGTCACCACATTGACTTTCTATACAAACTGTCTTGTTTTTTGACTTTGAAAAGAAGATGCCTTTCTGTTGTAGCAGCATTCATGCAGGGAAATTTGGGCATATTCAGTAGGGGTCTTAAATTTGCTTCAGCAAAACTAAAGTTGATAAAAATATGGTAAATGAGAAAAAGAGGGGAAT
This sequence comes from Forpus xanthops, assembly GCA_032466535.1. Taxonomy (NCBI): domain Eukaryota; kingdom Metazoa; phylum Chordata; class Aves; order Psittaciformes; family Psittacidae; genus Forpus; species Forpus xanthops. The sequence goes on from JASSUY010047629.1 coordinate 17,021, forward strand.
TAAGAGGATGTAAAAGACTTAAAGTCCTCTAAGACTCCTGAGAAAGGACTGAAGGTGAATAAGGAAAGAATAGAAAGCCAAATGGCCTCTAGTTAAGAAAGTACTAACCTAAATAAATTTAGACTACGAGTGTGTGTTAATGAAAAAGTTCAATACCAAAATTGTACTTGGTGTAGAAGTCGTCTCCCTGCAATGATGACCTGCCAGAGCTCTTTTCAAAACAATTGTCTATTGTTGGAAAGAGATGAGAGAAGTGCAGATTCCCTTGAATGCCTTTTGGTATCACAGGCTTAATCAATAGAAAGTATGTAATTTCATACATTCTAGGTTGCCTCAGTTTCTTCTCTGGAGTTTCCCAAATCCTGCAGTGGAGTCCTTAAATAAAGGGAGATGACAGTACGGGGAAAGAAGAAAATAGAAGAAACAGGATGATTAATTATGATAGAAGCTGGACACAGTCTCTGTAAGAATATTAGCATGACTTAGATTCTCCAAATGGCCATTTAAGAGGTGATCCTCTTCCTGAAAGAGTAATGAAGTGGGATGGCTGCATATAATTGGTGTTTAACCAATGCAGTACCCACTGGAGTATAACATACACTGGATAACTATTCTGGTGGTGTGGAGAGAGGGGTAGTGGCTAGAAAAATACCATTAGATAATGCTACTGATCAGTACTTGGTGAGCAGGCACAGCCTCCACAAGTGCATTTTACAGCTTATCTTCACGTTCACAAAGGAGGACAGAAAGGAGATAGATGGAGAAAGGGTAACATTTTTTGAGGTGGCTTCTGCTCTTCCATGATATGTTCTTTGCCCTCCTTAAGTGATTCACTCTGAAAACTTGTAGTGCTTGTAACCTTCCTTGAGGACCATAACACATTGGGAAGTTAGCAAATTAATGAAGTTGCTGAACATGTGGACAATTCCCCAAATGAATAAGAAACTCTTCATTGTCTTGCCATTGTGTTGCCAGAGGTGAGACAGACACTGCTCAGTGACAGCCATATACACTGGGCTGTATTCATCCAAAGGGCAAGATTGTCCTGTCAAACTATGCAAGTTAATTTTTGAAGCTGTAAGGTAATAATTATTTCCTCCAGTAGTTTGTGTAACTGCTTGTACGCAGTACAGATGTCACGGTAAATCCTGTGTAGTTACCAGATAGAGCGATACATGCTGCATCACCTATTTCTCTGGATATCCACATCCCATAAATACACATTATCTTCTTTTGTGGAGATAATACTGTGTTAAGATTTCTAATATCAGGATCTGTGTTGGTGTTAAGGTGTGTTCTACATATTCAGCAGCAAATGGTTTAGCCTATGTTGCAGGCACAGATGGAGTCCTGTATAAAGGATCAGAGCACAGGTCAGAATGATGTTTGTATAGTGTGTATTTTCAGAAAACTTCTGGGAGTAGAAGCTCTAACTCCGCACTATACCTGCCTCAAGGAATCTTTCCAATTTAGTGTGTAGCATTGAGGGCTATCTGTCCCTGGATACGATGCAACATAACTTGTTGAATTTTCTGGGATGGATAAAATAGGAAGAATGGAATCTCAGATATTTTTCATCATTTTAGGCCTGGTTGGGTTCTGTCTGTTCAGGTATAGAAGTCTAATAGTGCTGTCAGCTTCAGAAACTTACCTGCCTCTAGACTGAAGTGAGAGAAGCTGTGTACTAATGCCTCTAGAGGAGAGTGTCTATGAAGGTGGGAAGCAGCATTGCGAGGTTATTAGAAGCAGCTGATAATTCTTATTGTGGTGGTGGACTTGAGTGTACAATCACATAAATGGTCTGGAGATTTTGGAGAGGGATGGAATATTTGAATCAGTGTTTCCAGAAAATTGAAGGGATAAGTGGATATTACACTGCGTGTTGTGCTCTCAGCAAAGCAAACACCTCAACAGGTCAGTGACTTCAGAAATAGTGCAGTTCTAGAAGAACATTTCTTCAACTCCTTTCTTCTATTGAAGCTGAACACAGTTCTCATCTGTCTGAAACTCTAGAGGCTCTTAAAGGGGTTATGTACTTGTAGATAAGGAATAAGATGCTAAAGGAATCATAAATGTCATAATAGTAAATAATTTACATTACTGTTACCATGAAACCGTTACTTTCTGTACACATTTTCACTGTAAGAAAATGTTCATGGCATACTGATCGTTGGAAGAAAAGTCCACACTGACATATCTTCATCAGTTTTTCCCACTTTATGAGCTGAACAGCATGTACAGTATACACTTTTGCTATGGAAATAAGTTTTCTTGGATACTTTATAACAGCTAGTTCCTCAAAAAGAGTACAAATTCTAATGTTATCCATTATACAGATAAAAGCACTTTGTAAGTGCTGAGCCTGATTTAAGAACATATCTGCTCTAGAAATGATGGAATTGCCTGCAACAAAAATCAGCTGGTTCACACATGAAACCTGGCAAGGAAATTACTGCAGTGTCACTGGTGCCATCCCTGCTTCCTGCCTGCCTCTCCCAGACCCTTCCTTAAGTCAGCTGAGGCTACCTTAGAATCATAGAATAGTTAGGGTTGGAAAGGACCTTAAGATCATCTAATTCCAATCCCCCTGCTCTGGGCAGGGACACCTCCCACTAAACCATGCCACCCAAAGCTATGTCCAACCCAGCCTTGAACACTGCCAGCGATGGAGCATTCACAACTTCCCTGGGCAACACATTCCAGTGCCTCACCAACCCTACAGTAAAGAATTTCTTCCTCATATCTGATCTAAACTTCCCCTCTTTAAGTTTAAACCCATTGCCCCTTGTCCTATTGCTGCAGTCCCTAATGAAGAGTCCCCCTCCAGCATCCCTGTAGGCCCCCTTCAGATACTGGAAGGCTGCTATGAGGTCTCCATGTGGCCTTCTGTTCTTCAGGCTCAACAGCCCCAACTTTCTCATCCTATCTTCATATGGGAGGTGCTGCAGTCCCCTGATCATCCTCATGGCCCTCCTCTGGACTTGTTCCAACAGTTCCATGTGCTTTATATGTTGAAGACACTAGAACTGCACACCTCCTCTGGCTGCTGCTTCTCCCCAGTTAACATTCACACACATAGCCTAGCCAGCCACTCATGAATGCTGAAAGGACAAATGGCCTCCTGAAGCCCTGTTCGCTAGGTAATGCTTGCTAATTGAAGAGAGCCGGCAATATATGCAGATTACGTGACACAGGCTGAGCAAATCCAGCCAGAAAGGTAAAGCAAAGCACATTCTGTGCATTGTTACTATTTGCAGACATGCTAAGTCTCATTTCTTTGAATGGAGTATTTCTCTTCGAGAAATTATTTTAAGGAAATATTTAAAGTATCTCCTGAAGATTTTAAACAAGATACCAGAGGTAAAAAAACTGGTTACAAGTCTACACCTAATGGGCAATTGAGAATTGTGTTTGTCTAGGCTGTGTAGCGGCTGGCAACACAACCTCAGGAAAAAGGCAAATGCAGCCAGTGCTTTTTCCAAATGCACCGTGAACATCCTGCCCACTGTATGGCTGGAAGTGTTGGAAAACAGCAGTGACAACCCGAATCACCAGCAGTTCCAGCATGTGCTCTTGTGCTCTGTCTCTGCAGATGTTTTGCTCTCATTTTGGGTTTGAAATGTAATAATTTTATTGAGAAAGGTTTTCATATCTCATTAAAAATAGCATAACAGTAGCTTTGGATTTGACTATAAAGCTAGTCTTCATGGTGCCCGTTTCACTGTAATATTCCCTCAGTTTTGACCTGAAGAAACAATGATCTTGTCCTTGAGAGGGAGGATGGAGTGACAAAATCTGGAGGCACCGAATCTCTTCATTGTCAAAGCAAGCTATGAAATCTTCTGCCTTCCAGCCAAAACTGTTGGGAGTAAGCAGTGTCCTTCACAGAAAGCAAAATTTTGTAAGAGAAAATGGTGATGTGGAACAGCAACCTTCTTGCCCAGGGGATGTGCACTGCCCCCCATCTTGTGTCTCCTGGAATTGATGCAAGCTTCTTTTCTCACCTCTGTCAGCAACCACAGAGATGAAGTAGGCAGAGACTCTCTAAGGTCTGGTTCCTTATATACTGTGACTTAAATTCTGCTGAAGGAGTCTCACTAAGGCATCTCACAAGGTTATTTTGGGAGCTGCATCTCGCTCTTGATCAGGCTTCATTGCCAGCCAGGTGGTTTGTACTTCCTGGGATCTCCATCCTTGTTTGTTTTTGCTGGAAGTCTTCAGCTGTGAGCTGCACAGGAAATGAACTGAAGTGAGAGGATAATTTTAAATACAATGAAACTCTGTTTTCATCATTCAGTTGGAACTTCTCTGTTGCTACTCAGCAATACACTGTTTAGAAGAACAGGTCTGTCTTTGGAGAGGCCTTTCTCTGTTACTTCTACAGCAAATGCCAACCAAAAGGATGCTTTAAAAAGAGGTTGAGAATACACAGCTGATGTTTCCATCCAAGTTCACCTTGCTTTGCGTGGGAAAAAAATTGAACCAAAAGGCTCCTTACAAACATTTCTGTTAGTGTTTGTAAGTAGCTACAAAAGATACTGTAAAAACTGAGGTATTTGAAAACACATTATCTAATAAAAATCAGTCTTCCTCTTGCTTTACAATAAGACATCCAATCCTTGTGACTTTTCCCAAAGCATACTCTAGTTTGCAAAACACCAAAATTACTAAATAGGGGTTTTGAAACTTCCTGTGCAGCTACATACTTCTTTATTATTATTATTATTTCTGGAGGACTCACACTGGGCTTTTACGTTTTGACCTGAATAATCTGTGGGCAAAGCCTCTGTGCATGAAGTCAAAGGTGGCTCATGTTATCCAAGTGATCTCAGCAACTGCACCTGTCATGTGGAGTGTAATATAAAACAGATTTGGACTTGAGTAAGGTTCACAGAAGGAGGAATGTTTGTGAAGTATCAGATGGGATATGGCACAACATGACATGAATATGTCATATGATCAGAACCTCCTCATCAGTTGCATTTTGCTGAATTCTTTGCTCTAGACAATAGGTAGGAATAAATGCCTGCCTTTTCCTGTCTTTTTGGTCTGTTTGTGATGGAAGGAGCTTTAAAGAAGTTCATTATGTGCCAAGCTATCAGCTCCTGCGCACCAGGCCATGTAACTGCTTGTGCTTGTTACGATTTTCCTCTGTTCCATATTCTGTGTAAAGGTTTCAACTTTGAGACACACCAGCCAGAAAAACCTTTCCCTGAGAAATAAACATTAGTACTTGTTATTGTTCACGTATTTTCACATGATTTCACAAAGCAGAACTGCTCTCTTCATGTGTCCATCGGTACTTTCACAAATGAGGCAGTTTTAGAGTCATTACGTAGAAGGTTCTTTGACTTCTCTAGGGTACCTTGTCAAATGATTGGTAGTTGTGAAGGAAGATTTGGAATTCATCTGTTTGCTGAAGAACAAGATCTTGAAAGAAGCACCAGCTTGAGGTGGAGAAATGTTAGGAGGCAAAAATCATAAATCAAGTAGCAACAGCAAGTGGCTCAGGCTTTGGATACAGAACAGAAATTACTGGACTCTGATCACCTTAAAAGCCATTCTTCCCTTGTAACGGCTCTTATGCTGGTAATATCAGTAGCAGGTCACATTAAGAGATGTTCTGTACAATCTGCAAAAATTTTATAGGCCACCTAAACATGAAAATAGGACAAATTTTTGTGTGCCAGACCACAAACTCTTTGAAATTTCATGGATAAGAGAAGACTTAAAGAGAACTTGGTAATTAAGTAGATTGTAAAAATGGACTGCGCATGAACATTTGTGGCCACATACCCCTCTCTTCATCCAAGTTTGTTCCTCCAGTAAGTGCACTAATAATGCCCTTCAGGGGAGCACAGAGGTTTTGGATATGTCATGGCAGTGCTCCTCGCAAAGCTGTTTGCACCAGTGAAGTGATGCAGATGTGAAGGGTCGTTCCTTCTGCTCGATAGTTCTCTACATCTGACTCGTGCAATGCAGATGACTATAACAAAGCAAGGAGAAGGCTGCAAGAGGAGGACAGGTGAGATGTGGCCCAGGTTGCCGACCTTCCCCCGGCTCAGCCTGCCTCTTGCTGGGGCATGGCTCCAGAAGCCCTGAGGATCGGGGGGGCTGCCTGCCTGCTCCCTCCCCCGCTCCTTGTCACCCGGGGGGTCATGAAGAAAGCAAGCACCTTCCGACTCCTTCTTACTCATTGCGGGAAGCAAAAACCCCGACCCACGCCACAGCGCCGTGCGCGCAGGCAGAGCAGCACACGCAGCAGCCCGTGTGCCAGCCCGCGCCGTGAGACTGCAAAGCCGGGCGACAGGCGCGGGGAAACGCCGGCGAGCCCCGCTGCGCCTCCTTTTCCGCGTCTGTGAAACGGGACGGCGCGGGAAGCTCCCGCCGAGCCGGTGCTCTACTACCCCGGGGGGGGGTCGCGGGGATCCCCTCGGGGCAGCCGGTGAGCTGCCGAGGGCGCGGGGGGGCCGTGGCGCGGAGGGCAGGACAGTGCCGGCCCGCGCTGCTCCCGGTCGGCGGCGCGGCATCAAGACGCTACCTCAGAACTCCAGCTCCCGCCGCCGCCCGACTCCCTCAGCTCACTTTTATATTTGCGCGCCCTTTCAATCCTCAGTGACGTGTCCCGCGCCGCGCCCAATCGGCGGAGCTCTCTGGTCAGGACAATGGAAGGGCCTCGGCCAATCGGCGTGGCGGCTGGCTTGGCGGCAGCCAATGGGGACGGGGCTGTGTTGAGAGTAATGTTACCAGCGTTGAGAGTGTGAGGAGGCTGCGTATCGATCCCGCTCTCACAGCCATTGCGGTGCACCGGGCTACACAGGGACCCAGGCAGCGCTGGGGCCGGGCGGGCGGCCGGGGTAGCGTCTCTGGGGCTCGGGACCGAGCGAGGGCTGCGTGCCGACTCTGACACGGGTGAGTACGCGCCGGGGGCCGCCGGGCCGGCCG